>CM060843.1:3350000-3555000 GCA_030762175.1 Metallyticus violacea | reverse complement strand
GTTTAGGGTATATCTCCGGCATTTGCCAATTATGAGGACTGAGAAAAATCTGGAAAAAAACCTCAGTCAAGGAGGACGGTCCTGGAGGGATTCAAACCCCAGACCTCCCACGCACGAGTCCGCGCGTTAACGACCTCGGCCATCCTTGGCGGTGTCATTTGTAGAGAAACACGATGTTTTCTAGCATAACTAAATCAAGCGTGTACCAAGCTGGAAGGCCAAGGCGATAACGCTTTGGATTCGTATTCAAATGCTGGAATGAATGTTCCCTTTCCAAAAATTTCCACTGGTTTTGTTGTAGGATGATGAGGTCCGCTGGTGGTGCTGTGTGCGGTGTGGAAGCGGTCCCTATAAGGTGTTCAAATGCTTTGAAGGGGTCGCCGAGAATGGGTTCTCTATCTAGAAACACTGTTAGGGATCTCGTCTACGTCCGTGTCACTGCCCCTGGATTCTGGCTACCCTGTGTGTCTCTCACTCCATCCGTTCCTCTCGGAAAAGTTCATAAGTTTGAAGTATCGAAAAGGACGATAAGTAATTGCATTTTTGATATAAATTTCTGGCATTTAATTTTAATTAAGATATCTCTCAATTGTTAATATGTAATAAGTGATATGACAGAGCTAATTTATGATCTATATTATAATGAAAATTATAGAAAAAACGCGATATTTAACACAGGTATTAAAATTTAATTTGTATGTAATAAAGTCCCCCTTTTTTGAGAAAGTTTTTGAAAAATAAGTAGATTTTTAAGTTTAATTTTTCTTTATTTTACCTATACAACCCATATATAAATATTTTATACTCAAATTATTCTGCACATTTGTATATAAAACTTTGACACAATTATGACCACATTTTGAAAAAAAAAAGTGTGCATACTGACCAGAGAGCAGCGCTTTGTTTTCTTCTTTTCTCTTCTAGCATTTTATCAAAGTAGCAGGCGGTAGCTAAAACGAGGTTCCTAATGACGCTTCATATTCATTTCATTCTACAGAACAAGGTTGGCTTTCCTCCGTTCCTTCATGCGATCACAGACCTTACGTATGCCACCCTTCAAGCTCTTCATGCATAATTCACTGATGTGAGTTACGTGTTTAGCCGGTTCATTCCAAGCGTCTCTCCGGAAACCTGAGAAACTTCTGTCATCAGCCTGCGCTGACACTTTGCCTTTAGCTCTGTGAGACATAATAGTCTTGTACTAAATAATTTATACGTACTGGCGTTTTAGAAATATAATTGCAATGTGTAACCTTGAGGTTAAAGGAAGCCTGCATTTAAAACCTAACAGTTTTTAGTGTTTCATTCGTGGCTTACATTAAGGATATAAGGGAGTCAAGACATCTATATTTAATGTTTGAAGCATTGTCAAACGAACATTTGTGTGTGCACGAAATGCAAGTGAATTTAATCGCCAAAGAAGCTTCTTTGCAAATATTTGAGACGGTTTTTTTACCCCATTCTGTGCCGTTCTTGCACGCTTCTGTATAAGCCAGGCTATTTCCTGGTTATGCGCTATGCGCTATTCTCCCTCCAACCAGAGGGAACCGGTCGGCTGTCTGCGAGAAGAGAAGACATTTGGACTCCTAATAAGGCAGATAATTCTTTCCCTTGCGTGCGGGACCTAATCTTTCAATTTCAAAATTTAGCTTGTGAACCCCCTTTGGTCAAAATTTCTTACAAATTGCAGGAGAGTTAATTGAGGTTTTGCGTTTATTTATCTCGTTCTCGATTATAAATAGGTAAGGATATTGGACTTGTATGTTTGTATGGGGGGGGTGAATAGGTGAATACTCTTATCATTTTGGGGTAATTACATTTTCTTACTACTGGATTTTAATGATAATCGACCGCCACGGGTGGCCGAGGTCGTTAATGCGCAGACTCGTAAGCGGCAAGTCTGGGTTTTCAATTCCGCCAGCACCGTCCTCCCTGACTGAGGTTTTTCCAGGTTTTCCTCAGTCCTCATAAATGGCAAATTCCAAGGAGGTACCCTAGACATAGGCCTGGAACGTTTCCTTCCTTAAAAAAAAAATAATAATAAAGCCTTTCCCAATATATAATTTCATCTCATGTATCATCAGTGTCCATCGCCTGTGGTGCCTCTGTAGCAATAAACGGACGTTAAACACCATTCATTCATGATAATAAACATTTATTGTTGTCCGCATGGAAGGTTTCAATACATCATTTGTAAGTAAGATTAGTTGACGCCAGCCTCATTTATCTGGTGATAATATGTAATGCTTAGGCATTTGCAGCCTAAGTTTGTGCAAGTAATTCTTTCCTATTTGTTTTATAATATTCTAGGAGTCCTGACATCTGTTTTGACATGTTTCAAATACCATGTTCATATGGTTCATAAAATTTGTAATAATACTAAAAACCCCAACCTCGAAACATACATTTCCTCCGGTCTCCTGTTTCTAACTCGTAATTATCTATGTCGGTCCTGGTGGTGTAGTGGAAACCATAATTGCCTTCTAAACCCAAGATCCCGGGTTCAAACCCGGCCAGAAGCGATGGATTTTTTCGGGCGTAAAAATCCTAATTCGGAAGGAAAATAAAGCCTTGGGTCCCGTGTCGTACATTTACGGCACGAAAAAGAACTTCAAGCCTGAAAGAAGAGGCCTCCGAGCAAAATATTGTCGACCGTTTCATGCCCTGAGTTGAATGGGACGCTGATGACCTAAGATATTAAAGAGCGTCCATAAATAACCGAAAAAAAGTAATTATCTATAAGTCTTGAGCTAGGCGGAATGAGGTAGTTGGCATGAATAAAAACAATAATAAAAACACGTCATTATTAATAATAAAATATACTCATCAATCATATATTACTACCTAAGATAATAAATCATATAAATAAATACATTAATTAGTAGTTATTACTCCTGTTTTATGACATTCGGGGATCCATTTCATCACGTCAACTTTTGGTGTTTTATTACGAGTGATGGGAGGTCATCGGCAAAATTGAGTGGATTATAAACATTAAAATTTATTTTATTAAAAATGAAAAAAGTCCGTCGTTGGTGTCATTTGTCATGTTCATTTGTAGCCTAAGGTTGATTTATTAACACTCCATAATAGGTGACAAACATTCTAATTACAAATATAGTTCCCGCAATATACAAGATCGATGAAAACAAAAACAAAAACAAAAACAAAAAAAAAGTTTACGATTGGGCAAAGTGTTCCAAACTAGAGTTTGTGCGTAGGTCGCGGTTTCGACTGACGTTGCTGACTAATCTGATTCACACATTTTTCATAACTTTCCTTAGTCCCAAACGCAAATGCGGTGTTTAACATTCGCTTCGCTTATTTCAAACTTAAAATTACAATAAATAGGTAATATGACCAAAATAGATGGCATAAATATGTGACTACCTAACGAATCTAAAGTGAACTCAAAACCATCTTGGTTTTCTCGTATCCTGTAAGCAACAGTGAAAACAATAGCTATTAATAGACATGATTATGTCAAAAGTTTATAATTAAGAATAAGTTTTCTAAAAAAAAGTACTAAATCAGGTTGTACCTTCCATTTATACATTACTTTTAAATAGACGTTCATCCACTAGAGCGCGGGCAGTTACAGCGGAGAAGCCACTTGCTGTCAACCGGCTCATCTAACCTTCAATAAGCAGATGGAGCGTTGTCTTTATGGCATCCGGGCGTTAGGTGGTAAATTGTGAAAAGAAGTCTTTTAGCGTTATTTTTGTGTTAATGATGTCATAATGCCAAAAAATCAATATAGAAGTTCATGTTTATTATATGTGAAAAACTCTTGCAGAAAAATGAGGCGGTGATTTGTAAAACAGTTTGCCGGTGTTGAATGTACTGTTCAAAATCCTGTGAATGGATTTAGAGATATGGGATTTGTTAGTGATAAAATAATTGGCCGTAAGCCATCCTATACTTACTGAGGACACTTGAGGAATTTGGAGAAAGGTTTGGACGAAGTCCAAAAATATTTATGAAGGCTTGCACAGGATAGAGGAATTTAAAATACCTCGGCTTTGAATGCCACAAAACTTTTAAAATTAAAACCCTGGTTCAGGAATACAGTAAATTCCTGAAAATGGGTTTAGAATAATTTTGGGATTGTCCCCACTGAATCACATATAATTTTTTTTCCCCACGGACAAAGCAGATTCAATTTGAATAACAGTGTAGCAATAGGGAACAACAAAACATGTACTGCAGTGTCGAAAATCCCCATCTTGACCGGAAAAATTCGCATACGGTCGCAGTGAATGTTTACAGGATTATGGGATCTATTGCCATGAGATATAGATAACACAATCGCATATGGGGGATATTTAAGGATAGAATAAGGAATTGTGACCTGCAGAATTCTCAGTACTGACCGTATGCGATTTCTATTTATGGGGAACTTGAGAAATAAATTGTCCAGAAGAACTGAAGACATGAGGGAAGTTGCAGCGATTTCAAGAGAAAAACTTAATTTGTATGAATGAAACCTTTCTTAAAAGGTGTAAGAGATGTTTGGGAAAGAATAAACTACAAGCAAACAAACAAAAGCCTTAAGTAATAGCTATCTATGACAAATATAAATGATTTTATAATTATAATTTGTATAAAAGATCTATGCCCTTAAATTGAAGAGTTAGGTATATAGAACTCGGCTTTCAGAGAACTTGCTTCTAGCCGCCACGCGGGCAACGCTCTCATGGATGAACGTTCTTTTGAAAGTACTGTATTACCTAATTTTGAAATGGATATTATTATAGATTATGAATACATACATACATACATACATACATACATACATACATACATACATACATACATACATACATAAATTTTAGTATATATATTTCTCATTTGGCTCAATTACTCTTAGCAGTAAATCGAAACAACAGTTTCTTTGTTACGTAAGGCTCTAGGCGCTTATTCTAACTACCGTAAAATTACATTCAACGCTAACAATAACAATTTAACTCCGATAAAATAAAAACAGCAGATTCAGGAAACTGTATAAGTAATGCAAAAGTAATACCTTCGTAATTGTGATTCCAAAAACATGTACCTGAAAAACCAAAAACTCATCAGTTGCATCAATTAAGCGTTTAAATGTAATGATAGGTGACTGTAAGCATTTGTGCCACAGTGGCATGTGCTTGCGTATTCATCAAGATTTAAGTTTACTGTAGTGAAAGGAATGGGGCGAGTTTGGGTGTAGCACAGCCTGTAATATTGCCTTATTTCTCATGAACCAAGGTATGTTAATATATACATCGAGGGTGCCAAAAAATGTATATACACTTTCACAGTAGATATCTATTTAATATATTTGAAAGTTGGACCGAAAAACAACAGAATGTGTAGTTTGATGTTCTGTAAACAGACGTGACTCACATTATGATAGCGTTGCTACGTGACAGGTAAATCAACAATGAACCAATGAAGCCAAGATTATCGTATGATGTTCTATAAACAGACGTGACGCTCATTACGTTATGCTAGTATTGCTACATCAAAATGGAGCCAAGATTATCGTTTGAACAGCGGAAAGCAATTTTGAAGTGGTATTGGAAAACCGAGAATGTTGTTGAAGTTCAAAGGGAATGGAGACATATATACAGAACAGAACCTCCAACGCAAGTAACAATTGCACACATTTGAGACTCTTGGTACCGTATGCGATGTTCACAAGGGCAGATCTGGGAGACCAGCTACATTAGCAGCACTTCGGTAAGAAATTGAAACGGCATGTGCTGCAATTGCTAGGACATTTTCGCAAACGTTGCTCAATCAGTAGTTCAACGTACTCAGAAGTGTATCGACGCCGATGGTGGGCATTTCGAGTAACTATTGCAACTGTAAAAGTCTAAGATGATTAGTGCTCATCATTTTCTGTTTGTGTGAATTCAGTTTTGTTGTGTTAACACAGTTTTTTCTTTGCTTGAAATGTGTGTACATTTTTGCACCATCTGTATATATGCTTTAAACCTAAGTAATGCATGTTTATTTTTACATATTCCCATTTTCTTGGAGCTCATGCCGAAAGCATAATCAAGTAACAATGTCCTATTTTGCTTCAACTTGTTATACTTTTATATTTTCATGTACTTACTAGTTATTTGCTAATAAATGAATAAATGCACCAATTAACGGGGTACTGTTGAACCAAATAAGGAGCGTGTTTACACAATTTCCACTTTTTTAAATGTGGAATTTAAGTATCTGGTACTTTATTTCAGTATTTTATTTCAGTATTTTGATTCTACTATCTGCATGGTTCTTGTAATCGTTTTAGTTCTTTGAAGGATTATTGTTTTAATGCACGGATCATATGTCGTTATAGATGGCATAAATTTGGATTCTTCAAAGCAAATAAAATAAAAAATGGTAAATTATAAACGAGAATCATGCATCATCAGAATTAAAAATAATATTAATAAAATAAAATAAAATTTATAATAACGGCGATTTTGTAATGAAAACGACACGTCAGTGTGTTCTTTTATTATACTTGTAACCCTATATCGGTGTAGATGAGTTATTTAATTTGTTTATTGTTATTGTTAGCAAAGATGGAGTTATGTAAGCAAATTTAGTCTAAACTAAATGGCTTAGATCTAGAAAATCTTATCAGAAATAATACGACAGGTTCAATTAATGAATGAACAGTAAACAAATTCAGGATATTTCAGAAACTTTAGCGTTGACGCTTATATCGGAATAGGATAGTAGTATCAAATTCATTTGTTAGGTAATATTAAGTCATTTATTTACCTACTTGATAGTATTTTATTTTACATTAGAGCTGTTAAAGCTTGCTCTGTACAAGGCATTCATTGTGTATTTGCTCTGGAAACTAAAATGAATGTTGGAAATAATTAATAGATACATTTTTACTTCCTGTTATCGCAATATAATATTCAGCTGGTGACTGCTTTTTAACAATGAAAATCATTTAATGACGTAAATTGGACTGCTCTTAACTGTTCCCTCATTACCACGCAACGTATTCTTGGAATGTGTTCTAGAGTTTTTTTTTATTTTTATTTGCGCGGTTTATAGTAAAAGAATTGGCCACCCAGTTTGGCGCTCGCTTCTGCTTGCTGGCAGATATCGACCAGAACAAGTTAGTGCGGGGGAGGGAGGTACTGGCAGGCACGTTCTCCGCACCACGGTAGAAGAAACTTGGGCAAGAACCCGCTGACTTGAATACGCGATTCAGAAAACATGGCTGCCTCCCCTCGTATACGCACACACACACACACACCTACGCTACTTCAAGATTTCACCACCCATTGGTATAGCCGTCTCTTCCTTCCTTTTACTTGGATTTGTTTTTGTGTCAGTATTGCACTTAAGACCAGCATTTGCTTAATGTATTTCAGAATTCGAGGAAAAGATTTGCTTTTGTATCTGTGTTTTGATTAGTTCAGAACTTTTTCTTTGGTAGTTTTGTGAACGGATTAGAGACCTGCTCAGCAGCAGTTCGAGATGTAATGCCTTGTCTTGAAGAAACTCTTCAAGGGGTTTCTAGAGGACTTTGTAATAATAAGTCGGTATTTTTGTCATCTATAATAACAAAATATATAAACACATGGTGTCTGATGTAACGATTCACATAAATTAAGATTTTCGTTTTAGAGAGGCTTTTCTCTATATTTCTAAACTTTCCAATCATATACATTGAAACGATATTATTTTAATAAGTAATATCTCATAATTGAGCTATAAAACCTAAAAACAGCGTATAATCTTTAAAATTATAGTTAATTTTAAAAAAAATACAGAGCCACTAGTACTTGGAACATAATTGATTATGTAAGATTGTGAGAATAAAAGCGACAAAACGTTCCATCCGGTTCTGCTTCCAGGTAACAAGTGCAGTGTCCCACCTATGTTCACCTCAGACAACCGTCTAACGAAATATGGGCGAAAAATCTGAATGACTGAAAACATAAAAAAAATAAATAAATAAAAAATAAAACAATAAAAAAATAAAAAAATAAAAAAAAATAAAAGACACTTGCTCTTAGCCGCTATTTTCATAATGATTTTTTTTTTTCAAAATCTGAAACCTTAATGAAAATTGCACCCTTTTAAGTTAATCAATGCAAACATTTAGCGGTTATTGATATTTGTGCGAAACATTTGTTTGCAAATTACACTGAAAAGGAGCAATTCTTTTTTCATAAAAAAGATTATGTTGTAAGAGCTGCAGGAAAAATTATGCTCAGTTCAAATACCGTAGAATATTATTGTACCTTCGATGCACAAATGCAACTATAATTTCTCTACATTCCCTATTATCTGATAACTGAAGTTTCCATGATGTTCGTTCTCCCTTACTTTTAGTTGCTTCCAAGAGTCATCCTTTAGTACTGATATAGTATATTAAAATAAATAAGTATAGAAGTAATTTTGCTGTCTCGATTTTCAATATGCTGCCATGTGTTTTCCTAAATTCTGACCGAAAATGAAATGTTTTAAATAGTTGCAATATGACGCTTGTGATTAGAAAAGTAATGAAAAATATTAGGTTGGGCAGACATTTTTTTTCCCCTAAAAACGATATCTTCGTTTGTTTATGATTTACTAGGCAATGAATAATTTGTTTATATTTGCTGAAATTACTGTTTGAAAGAACAGCTTAAAGCGACTTTAACATAATTATTACATTATATATTTTCAAATCTAACAAAAAATTTGCCACGACAGAATTGCTGTTCGGGATCATCTTGCGTATAGTTATTGTGTTCACTTAACCACCAAGGCAAGCACTCACTCCAAAGTTCAAACCTTTGCAACGGTAAGCTAAAACCGGTTTCGAAGTAAGGACGGAAGGAATGTCAGAAATTTAGGAGAACTAGCCTTCTCCTGTGTGGTACACATCATCCGAGTGCGGAAGAACTTTTCGATGACCTGTTATAAAGAAGAGAAAAATGTTGGCAACGAACAGTGGAACCTGAAAGAAATGAAAGAAGCTAATGAACATAATTGCATGCAGCAAGAAGCCTAACGATTAAATGCAATACACAAGCTACACGAAATAAACTTTTGGTAAAGGACTTCTCGTCTTTCAGAAAGTGCTAAAGTTCTGGGATAAAACGATGAATATCAAAGAACTGTGATGGGTGACAAAAACAGAACAATCACAGACGTATGTAGAAAATGAAATACGGAAGAGTACAGAGGAGGGTTTTCTAATGGGTAAGGAAGCCGAAAACACTAGGAAAACAGTAGTAAAGAATGTCACAGTAGACTTACAATTGGGAAATAGTTATGTTATTGGATTATTGCTAAGAGGGGAGGATAGAGAGGAAAAAAACCCAGAAAATAATCATTTGTATCAACTCCTATTACTAATTGTATGATTAACGCAGAATTAATTACATAAGTGAAAACCTAATAAAGACATAAATATTGCCTTGAGAGTTGGTAAACTCCAAACTTCGGTGTTTGCGTTTATATAGCATAGCGCTCTCTTTTGGCGTGTGCCTACATGCCACAAATCACAGCTTTATTAAAGACCACGAGGCTGCAGTTGTTGCATATGTGGATCCTATACGTTGATTTTGATTTGGTTTACTTACGGACGCGTGAAACGGCCGACTAATTTCGCTCAGAGGTCTCTTCTTTCAGGCTTGAGGTGCTTTATCGTGTCGTAAATGTACGACACGGCTTTACTTCCCTTCCGAAGGAAGCCATACTTAGGATTTATATGCCCCAAAAATCCATCAATCCTGGCCGGGTTCGAACCGGCGATCTTGGGTTTAGAAGGCAAGTATGGTTACCGCTACACCACCAGGATCGACGGATCTTATAGGGGCATCAGCATAAAAAGAGTCTCAAAACCTTTCATACTTTTACCATGGGATGGAGAATTTCCGTGACACCGCTCGGGCATAGACTTTGGAGCACGTGCTCATTCCCTCGCTATACCCGTCCCCATACCCAAATCATCTGTGCTCTCGAATTTTTTGATCACACTATAGTCCTGCAGTTCTGATACAAAGCTAGCAACGGCGACGTTTCTTCTGAATAACTATATAGCATGTCAAATGGCAGCTCACATGCGATATTACTGTACCTGGTGGCGAAAAATGGAACTAATTTCTATTGCGCAAATCGCTTCCGTATTGTCTCGTTAATATATTTAACAAGTATCAATGTCATGTATTATGAGTACTGTTTTACTGTACCCATCTTTGTACCTGAATGTGAAAATGAGACTTGATGGTGAAATACATATCAATATTTTTCATTGTACTCTCAGTTGATTTAGTCGACTTCGCTTCCAGTAATTTCATCCTGAGAAATTTAAGAACTCGTCTTGGTCCTTCGACCAACCCATTTCCCTCTTCTTCAAGATTTTATCATAAGAATATATCCGAATTTACGTATTTGGGTTTTGGAATAGAAACGAAACACAGGAGCCAGGCATGGACTATAGGGCGGATGATATTCCCAATCCTTGATAACAATTCTTGCTTTTTGGCATTTGTGGCTTTATTTTGTTCGCTGTTAATTTTCCACGCAATTTCTTTTCATGGTCACATGTACTTTTATTTTATTATAGAAGCATAGGTTCCTCTAGTGAAGGTGGGGAGCTCCTTTCATAAATTCTGGTTTGGTTTTTGGATCGTAGTGCTATACCTTTGTTTCTTCTCGAAAAAATTTCGATTTTCTTGGACGAGGTTTAAACTCTCATGACTGAATTCTTGATGATTTCTGGTCTGTCTGATCAGAAGATGAAGATGCTTTTACAGAATGCTTTGTGTTGATATGGTTTTCAATGCATTCCCCAGCTCTCTTTAAATTGTAAGTAAAGGTTTTCTTGGTAGTTGGAAAGTTATCACTGACATATGCAGCATTCTTCGTCCATTGGAGTTCTTTAGCCTTCTTCCCTTCCTTTGCAAGGAATTTAATCCCTGAACGAAGTTGCAAATAACACGTTTACTGTAAACCCGCTCTGCAATGCAATTGCTATCCGCAGAGTTCCGGCGGTTCCTGCAAACTGGGTTTTAATTGTTTGCTTCATGTCCCAACCTGCACGTGCAAGCTCAACTCTGTAGCAATGATGTATTTTACTAGGGCAGATAACGCATTCATCTCCCAATATGATATGCAATTGACTGATGAAAAATGCATTACTTTATAATGCCATCCCTTATGCAATCTCCATTATTTGGAAATATATATTAGTTTAAGATTTAATCATTCAGTACATCTCTCAGCAAGTTTCTCTTCTAAGTTCGATCTACGTATGAAGCAGTTGCTGGGTTTTTGGACTAACGTTTACTTATGAGGTAGGTCCATAAATTTCCGGCCTAACCATTTTCTAGGTATGATAAAGACAAAAACTAAATTTAACTTTTCAATATAGTTATCTTTATTGCAATACACTTCTCACATCTTTGAATTAACATTTCAATCCCCCCCTCCCCCCAATAATAGAAGCCTTGTCTGCAAAATGGGCATAAACCGCATCCATCGCTTCTTCGTCACACTTAAATTTCCTTACTCAAAGGTTCTTCTTGAGTTCTGAGAAGAGAAAAGTCATTGGGACTAGATCTAGGCTGTAGGGTGATGGTCGATATCCCTGAAGTCACATTTCTTCACAGCTTCCTTTGCAACAAGAGCTTTGTGCACATACGCATTGTCGTGAAGAAGACGCACATCACCACTCAGCTTTCCTTGCCTTTCCTCTTTGATGGAAGCACGCAGTCTGTGCAGTAGGCCAGCATTTACTGTGGTGTTCCTCTTGTTGAAGTCAAGGAAGGGTATTCCTTCAAAGTCCCAAAAGATTGTGACCATGAGTTTCTTGGTTGACTGAGTGACCTTGGTCTTTATAGACGGTGCTTCGCAGGTATAGATCTAAATGTTCATGAATAATTGGAAGGACTGTTGTTTTAGGAAAGCCCAACCTTGCTGCTATTTCTGTAACTGTCTTCCATAATTTCTCCATCTACAAGAGCGATGTGTTCAGGAGCGAGCCCCTCCAAGGACCAACCTGCTCGCTCTTCATCTTCAATGCTTTCTCGACCCGTTGGAAAAAGTTTGGCCCATTCTTTTACTGTAGAATATGAGGGAAATGCTTCCCAATATACACCGTCAAATCGCTGTTTAATTTCATTTGGAGTAAGTCCTTCTTTTGTGAAGAACTTAATAACAGCTCTAATCTACATTTTGAACATGTCACAATCTTCTACACGTAGCCTATCTGAACAACTGAACACAGCGGAGGGTTAGTTACAGTTACAATTATTTACTTAACAGATAAAGGTACGACACCAGATAAGGGTTTTGTGAAGGCGAGGCCGGAAACTTATGGACCTACTCTTGTATCTCCACATGGCATGTATTTAAGTAACGCGTTATTGTTTCGTTAACTTTTACGTTTGAACGACTTCTTCACTATTTTTAACTCCTGTATTTTTCGAGTTCATTGAACGTGATATCTGCTAAATCTGTAATGTTTTCTCTACATTCGGTAACAATATTATCACCTTGATATATGCATTCATTTGATAAGGTTTAAGCGGGTTTGATGCCTGACAGTCAAAATGTAAGCCATGTGTTAGGAGGAGACGTGACGAGCTTTGTGATGTGGTAGATCAATAGATAATAAAGCAGGCGTTCCCATGTCTCATGCAGAATCCCATCCTGAAACTCAATTTGCGTTGTGGGCTAAGGAAATGGAACAATCAACGTCTGAGCGGCGCCCAGACGCACATTTCACAGTTGCTGCACAGAATTGCATTTACCTCACCCTGCCCTCAGCGCTACAATCGCTATCCACGTCGTCTCTCTATGAAATGACACAAATTATCGCTAATTGTCATCATATTCAGCGTGATTTTTCTAACGGTTAAGAACAAATTTTCAACCAGACGCGTGGTTAACGTTTTGAGTCGACTGCAAACTGAACCCAAACATTATTATTTGATGAAGTGAATGACGGCGCAGATTAAATAAAATTTGTACTATGAGTGAAGGTGGACAAGCTGTTTAAAGGAAAAGGCACCTGTATATAGGCTGTGGATGGTTCTTGTAATAAAAATCAGGTAGAGAAATTTAAGTACTACATATTGCCCCGACTCCCTGCTAACCACTGACCAAAAATACCATTCTGTAACTTATTTAACGAACGAGGTCGGGCTAGGAACATAACTACAACACTATTCCAAAGAAATCCTACCTACCATTATTCTAAATCGGATCAAATAAGAAAAATATTGGAACTAGGTAAGCATTGAACAAAGAAACATAATTAAACCATAGACAAACTGTATTTATATAATCAATAACAATTACTTATATTCGAGATGGCTACCCCTTAGCAGTTCGCGGCACGTACTTTCTAAAGCTCTCACACTCTGCTCTCAAAATCCGTTAAAGAACGCTATCTAGCCCCTATGATGCCCTTGCGCAGACTCTAACTTTCTTTACTGTCATTTTTTCAGCTGTCGCTTCTACTTTTTAACGAACTTAACGCTACAATACATTTCCCCAACACCCCACAAACCACAAACATATTATATGTTAGTAGAATTTAACACTCACAAATATATATTAATTTAATGGAATATTATTAATTTTTAGTTTAAGTAATATTGTTTAGTTATAAATATACCAAAAGATGTTTGCAGAATATATTTATTAGATGAAATAGATGGCCGCGCAGATTAAAAAGTTGTAGCATGAGTGAAGGTGTAAAGAGCAAGGAACTGGGCAAGGAACACTATACATAGACTGAGGTTTGTTGTTGTATAAAAAGCATGGCAGGGAAATTCCATTACTAAATATAATGTATATGTTAATAGAATTTAAAAATCCTAAATATATAATTTAATGGAATTGTATTAATTTTCCCGTTCAAGATAAATCGTTTTCTTATAAACAATGTTTTATTCCAAAATATGCGTTTGGAGAATATATTCCTGATTTAAATCCCCCCAAAATAAACTATTATTTAAATTTTCACAACCACTTTCTTAATAAAAATTATTTTACCTATACGGTTCTCTTGCAAATTTTTCTTTATAGCCAAACCACTGTGGGAGAAGTCGTTTAAAAAATTAACTATGGAGCCTACCAGTAAAGAGGGCTGAAAGATACCGAAGTAACTGCTCTCAACACAAGAATAAGATTGTCTTCAAATTTAAAAGAAAAATTAGGTAAATAAGCCTTACTGAAGGATATCGTCGCAAAGCGATAGAACACGAGTTTCTGATAGCCTGGAGCATGACTTGATGTAGATTACGGTGAAATAAAATTAATATTTAATGTAATATATTTAAGTTACCATTTTACCAATTTTTCAAAATATCAGATAATTGAATCAGAAGACACTTACATAGTTTGATTTAAGTTTATCACCCCAATCATCTGCAATTATGACTTACGCCTAAGGCCTATTTCGGGTACTAACGTACCGCACTAATAATTTGAATTTAGTTACTTACAGATGTCAGAAGTTAGCCCAAAGCTCCCAGTGCTTATTAATTTGTGCTTTAATTGTTGAAGTGTTGTCCAAACATGGATTGTTTATTTATACAATGTGAAGAACTTTGGAATCACAATCAGATAGGAAAAATTCAAAATCATACCGAATTCTCCGCGTTTCCTCATTTTAGTCTGTTATACTTTGGAGGCCTCTAAAGTTATTATTTTATCTTTTTAAGAGTCTACTTAAAACCTTCGAGTGTTTGCGTTGTAGGCTTCACAGTTATTAACGCTATTAGAGTTCATTTATATTAAATGTGACTTTGACTCATAAGCCCATATTGGAAAAATTCCACACCACGGCCGGAACTTGCTGTACCTCTTACCAACTGAGCTACCGTACCCTCCCCGATCATAACCGCAAATTGCGTCTATTATATTCTGGAGATGTCCGAGGTTATCTTATTGTAGGGGGGTTTATCCCTAAGAGGCGACTCAAAAGCTTCGTGTACTTATGTGAAGAACATTATCGACTAAAATTAAATTTTATATTAAACTTTCCACAATATTAATTATGCCATACGAATGCTTTATTTTTTCGAAATATGCTTTATTCTGCACATGAAATTTATGTTTGGTACGCCCTTAATTAATAAAAATCATATTAAAAGTAATAGCCACATTACTGAAACTTAAGTTTTTGTGATAAATCAGTAATTTTATGGAGCAATAATTAAGGCAAATCTTGAAAAGCTACCGAAAATATAAAGTGTAGCACAAGGGATATTTGAGTTAATTCTTTAATAAAGGAATTTAAGAGTTTTATACAAAAAGCATTAAAATATTTCATGTTATTTTAAAACACAAATAAAAAGGAAAACACAATAAAATACTATCAATATCGGGACTATTTCAATGGTTAGCACATTCATAAAAATGAAACTTGAGTATAAATTTGACTGTCAAGCTATTTTTATATGTTAAGAGGTCAGAGTTGGCAGATTATTTGGATCAAGGTCAGATTAAGGCTTTACTCAAAATATGAGATTGAGGTTTCAATGCAGTGCTCTTTGATCATAATGCTGTCAGCCGAATGTGACCAGAGAATTACTGCTCCTATTTATAGTATTCATGGGAACTGTATATTATACTGCAAATATTTAGGCCTAGTATATTTATTTTATACTAACCACTATATAGTGCAATTTATGAAATAATTCTTAATAGTAATATTTAAATATAATTTTTTTTTATGTTTCACTAAAGCCCATAATAATTAAAATTAATAGTTAGAATTAATAAAATAACCACATTACAAATTGTTTAAAAACGTTATATCCCATACTTAAGTAATTTTGGCTTATGTGTAACACAGTATTTTCTAATCTAACGATTTTTAAATGAAATATATTTGTCTTATATAATTGCAGGAGAAGTTAGCGAACGAAGTAAAGCAAAAAGTATAAATAACAAGATGTCTGCTTCAGTGTGGCAAACAGCACGGTTTCATCATGAAAAAATCTTGAGGAGAAAACTCTGTCTTGCATGCAAATGTGGAAGGTTCGTCTTGTATGCCGCAACACCAATTTTCAGTTGCCGCTGTAATGCGGTTTGTATACCATCGTGGGAATCCCGCACCTGTCACAATGACATGGCGTAGAAGTTGCCTATGTAGCCGGGAGTTCATTCACTCTCTCACGTGCAAAACACGTGCATATCGTTTCTATGGAAACTCTCCACATGACGAAATAGCTTTCTGGGTAACCGACCTCCACCATAAGGAGGATTTAGCTGCAGTCCACTTTTATGGGCACTTTACTCAGCCCTCATGCACGTGGCAAACAGCTGGCCTCTCTCTCCTTGTAAGCTGTTTACCTGGCAAGGTGATATGTCAAAGAAGTTGTCTACATCTCACGGGGTAATTTAGCAAAATATAGATGAACTCGCCTTACGGTTTAAAGAATTCCAAATAAAATGCTAAGTAAATCACCAATCAACTCTGTCTAGTTTTAAATATGGAGAATACAGATTTGAATCCTGCCTGGGCCTAGCGCGTGGTTTTTCTCGAGGATTTTTCATTTGCCTAAACGTTAGTAACTTTAGCCTCTGTGATTCTCTAACCCTTTAGACTTTTAGAGCAAAAATAAATGTTTGTTTTTCATCGCAGGGAACCACTAATAAGGTTTAATACTTTAGATTAAAAAAAAAAAAAAAAACTAATCCAATGAGAAAAATACAAATGAATTATTTTGGGGTAAACTTTCTGAAACTCAAACATAAAAATTGTCAGGCTTTACAGCCATATAAAATTCAATGTCTTACATAGAGCAGGGATACTTAATCGCTTCAAATTGTACATACTTTAGGAGTTATGCATTTATCTCAGCTTCTCTACAACTTTTCAAATTATCAACTGACACGTTGGATTATGTTTAATAATCCGAAATCATTCTTTCAAAAATAATTTTTGCTTACGAAAACGACCGGACTCAGATGGGCTGGATGTCACCATGTTTTGCTAAAATACGCATATATGAGACAAAAATGGGAAGGCCGAATCATTGGGAATGTAAAATTTCTCGAAATAATCTTATTTTCAAAACATTCTCTAGACTGTTTCTCTGAAGTATCATTAGTCAGAATGAATCTTAAGACGTATTGCAATTTACATGTCATATTTCAAAATAAAATTAAGTAAATATAATTTTAATTAATATTTTCCGTTCCATTTTGGGGCCTGGGCGACCCCAATGAAGCAGGTCCATCGCCTCCATCACCATCTAATTGGGAACTAAGGCATTACATGGACGTGAAACCACCGATAATTTTGTTCCAGACCTCAATTTTCAGACATGGAGTTCTTTAACGGGCAGTACATCTACGACATGCGACTTCAGGCTTAAAGACCCTCCCGCAGGACTTGCGCTCTAAATTTTTAAGTTCTGGAAAATCTATCGACCACGACCATGTGTGAACCCGCGAACCTTGGATTCAGAGGAGGATATATATCCCTAGACTATCGAAGCCGACTAAACTGTTATAACTAATACAATATTTTTGATATTGTGTATAACACTTAAAAATTATTTGCAGGATGTTAAAACATTTAAATTACATTAGAATTTAACATAGAGAGCCAATATATTCAAGGCAACATGGATAGCACTGCGATCTTAATAGGTTTATCTGTTGGATTGGTGCCGTTTTTATTTCTTTTAAGTCCTTGAGAAACAAGAGTTTTTTACGGTTTTATTGCTATATCTGAAACTGTTATAAGTGGCAGGTTCATGACACATCAAAGCAACGGTTCTTTGAACAGCGAATATAAAAACGCCCTTCGAGAACTGTAATAGCCATTTCCTACTACAGCGAATATCAGCACTTTCTTGTTGGTGCCGCACAGTCAACCCTGTTCTTTAAAGAAGCTAACTGCAAAGGATAGTCGTGGAAATATTGGTACCATATATCAAAGGAGAACGAAACGAAGTTTATAAAATGAATGCTATTAAAACGTACAATGAAATGTTAAAAACTGAACAAAGTCACTTCTCAAATAAATGAATTATTGGATAAACTACCAAGGGTACCAAAAATGTATACACACTTTCACAGTAGATATTTATTTAATATATTTGAAAGTTGCACCGAAAAACAACAGTAATGTGTAGTATGATGTTCTGTAAACAGATGCGACTCACATACATTATGCTAGCGTTGCTGCAATAAAGATTATCATTTGAACAGCAGAAAGCAATTTGAAGTGGTATTGCAATACCGAGACTGTTGTTGAAGTTCAAAGGCAATGGAAACGCATATACAGAACAGAACTTCCAACGTGAGTAACAATTGCATGCTTTCATACACTCAAATGGAAATGAGGAATTTTTCTTCCAACAGGATGGTGCACCACCACATTTCCACTGAGCTGTGCGTGCGTACTTTGATGATAATCTTCCAAGGCATTGAATTGGACGAAAAGGTCCGATTGAATTTCCACCGCGTTCTCCGGATCTAACTCCTTTGAACTTCTACCTACGGGGTACTCTTAAGGATGTTGTATACCGTAGAAAACCAGCTACACTGGCAGCACTTCGGGAAGAAATTGAAACGGCATGTGCTGCAATCGCTGAGGACACTTTCGCAAACGTTACTCAATCAGTAGTTCAACGTACTCAGAAGTGTATTGACACCGATGGTGGGCATTTTGAGCAACTGTTGTAACTGCAAAAGTTTAAGATGATTAGAGCTCATCGTTTTCTGTTTGTGTGAATTCAGTTTTGTTAAGTTAACACATTTTTTTCTTTGCTTGAATTGTGTATACACAATTGTGACACCCTCTGTATAATACGGAGCTGTCCACAATAAAGATATAATTACATTAATATTTAAATATAGCAACTGCCAAGATATAAATGAAAAGTTCTTCAATAATCTGCTACCAACTAAATATAACAAATAGCTAGTTTTAAGAAAATTTAGCAGAGAATTTATATGAATTATTCAATTTAACAAGGAAATCTTTAAATTCCACTTAGCACAAAATGATTAATAACTGACACAATAAAATAGGAAGTTGACTGCTGCAAAATAAAATAAAATTCTATTAAGGATGCAAGAGGGGCATGTCCACTAACGGGGACCTTGCCCGTTCCCTAAGCCAGGCCAAAACATGTTTACCAAAGGTAAATTAACGATCAAATACCGGTAATCAGCGGAGAAAGGGCAGGCAATTCAGTTTAGATGGCGCTACATGTTCTAATAATAAATAATAAACACCGCTAAGTGTGCGGTAAACACTACTTTCCAGAGCATTCCAGAAAATATATAAGGGAAAGAGAAAATATCTATCACATTTCAATGTTATATGCTAGACGCAATAGGAGTTAGGAGTACTGATGCTGTGAAAGAAGTCAGGTTGTCAATTGTGACCAAAATAGAAAATCAAAGCATTGATCTCTAGGTTGCAGGAGGAATGTGTCTGTCGCATCTGGAGATACCCAAGCTAGGTCAGCATCTCTCGTCCTCACCGAAATCTCCTGCGAACTCCACAGGTATCGTGGTATCCAGGTGCCTGGTCCAGTACTTGCGCATTCCTGACTGGTCGTTAGAATCTAACCTGCATCTGATCCTGGAGAAATGTGACTGATTGAGCACCAATCGCCGGCCGAAATCAAGATGCAGTCATCACACTCAATGCCACGCTGTTGTTTCACCATTGCAGGAGTCAAGCCGTTTTACTCTTCCAATCTGACTTTAAAACCACCGTAAGCCTGAAGCCAGAGCTATCACTGCACCAAGAGCCAAAGCTGCCTTTGAAACGACAGGCCATCGCAACTCTCATGGCCAGATTACAGGGAAGGCTCAGGGCAACTGTAGAGCCTCCAAGTCTTGAGTTCAACAGCAAGCAGGAACAAATCCTCAATAAGAATCTAACACAGTATGATATTGACGAACACTTCATTCCAACCGGTCTGATCAGAACAGTGACACCGAAAGATGAAGTAACTGAAAGTCCATGACTTGACTTCTCACCGATTACGGTGTCTCATGTCTCATGTCTCATCTACCGCCTTCTTTCAGCATTCCATCTTTTGCACAATTACTGGAGGGAACCTTCACTCCCTTTTAAGTGTTTCCGATTTTTTTTATATTCTTTCCTCCCTTTTCCAGCTAACCTACATTCCCTTGCTAAGTTAGTGATCTCTCCATCTCTTCGTTGTCCCTCCAAAAAGATGGACATCTGCCAAAAAAGAATAAAATATTTCATCAAAGTTCTTCTTTCCCGACCTACTGCTATGGTCATCTGTCCCTAAATATAATTGACCTTACGACGGCATTTCCTGGTCATCTTAAGTGATAGACCATAATGCTTAGGACTTCCAACTATTTCTGTGACACATTTTGTCTATAGTTAAGTACATATATTTCCATTATTATAAGATTCAGGGTACAAAAGGTGCGGACTCGTGAGCGGGAGGTCTGGGGTTCGAATCCCGCCAGGATCGTCCTTCCCGACAGAGGTTTTCCCAGGTTTTCCTCAGTCCTCATAATTGACAAATGCTCGGAGGTACCCTAAACTTATGCCTGGAGCTTTACTTCCTTAAAAAAATTCTTTCTCAAATAATATTTCATCTCGTGTATCATCAATATCTACTGTCTGTGGTGCCTCAGTAGTAAAAACGTGCGTTAAACAGCATTAAAAAAAGCGGGGTTACAAAATTAACGGAAATCAACAATAATTCTTCTGTATGATATTGAGTTTTATATAACATTTATACATTTTTACGTATATTAAATGAGATATTGCTCAATTTTTTATTATATTCTGGAAATAAATGTATCTTATTTTTCTTCTTTTTTAATGTTATAGAAGACAAAGTCCAGTTTAGGTGAATGAAAAGAACTGGTGGATACGACGGAGTTAAAATGATTTATGATTAGGACGGTAGATATTTCACATAAATAAAAACATTAAACAGTTTAAAATAGAATAGAATGGAATAGAACACGCAGACTTTGTGAACTGTGTAGATAATGAAGAATCCAGGGGGAAAACCGATAAGTCCAATATTATACATTTTTCTAATTGTTTTCCATTTAATAATTTAATAGCATGGTAATGTAGTTTTAGCTTGTTTCACGGAACTGAAAATATGGCAAGTTGAAATTTTTATAACTTAAAAACGCATACAGGGAGAAAAACTACTTGCAAATCCAAGCAGAATCGGGGAATATTTCCGCAATTGCAGGAAATATAGTGGATAAAAGCTATTGTTTTAATGATTTTTGATATATTTATTTACGAACGGTCTTGAACATCTCAGCTCATCAGCGTCCCATTCAACTCAGGGTATGAAATGGCCGACAAATTTTGCTCAGAGGCCTCTCTTTCAGTCTTTAGATTCTTTGCGCCCGAAAAAATTCATCGATTCTGGTCGGGTTTGCTCGCTATCTTGCGTTTAGGACAAGTATGGTTACCACTACACCACCAAGATCTCCTTTTTAATGATGTGTGGCCTGTATAGGTATAACTATAGCTATATTCATCACAATGAATAATATGATGTTTTTAGTTTGTTCTCATAGCTTCTTCTGGACATGAAAATAAGTATAGAAAATTTTATAACTAAGCCTGCACCAGTTCGGTATAAAGGTACAAATAATCACAATAATTTCCATATAGAAATATGTGTGAAAATAATTTTTCATAAAATTAATTTTTATTTTATTTAATGTTCTATTTTGTTTATACTTTCATATTTTCGATTATTATTATTATTATTATTATTATTATTTTAACTTTACAGATTTCTGAAAATATCTACTGAAAAGTACAGACATAGAGTGTAGTTTGAAAAGATTTGCAGTAGTGAAGTATAAGTAAATTTTTGATCGAATTCGCATTAATCAGACTTTGTAAAGAGAAATCAACGAGAAAATTTTAAATACTTTGAATAAATAATAACCGTTTGTAATTTAACATCAGAAGACTTTAAATCATGGACTATGTCAACAACTTGACAATTTCTGCAAAATTGAAGGATTGTGACTTATCAAATTTTCTCTATAGACTTTTCAATTATTAACTCTCACTGTCACAGAAAACATCTCCAGGTTGCTTATTACGTAGAATTATTTCTGAGAGTAAGTCAAGTGATGATCAACATGCTCTTTTCTTTATAAGAAATTCTTTGATGAAGTTTCCTTTGTGAGGGATACAGGCAGAAGTACAATTTTTTCTTTCCTAAATTTTTCATCACAGCTGTTCTTGCTAACTTCAACTGCAAATGACATTAAGCGTTTTCAAATAATGTAACCGACATTGTCAGTATTTCGAGATACAAAAACCCTGTCATTCCCTTTTTCTTCTTCAATGTCTTTTTGCATATCATTAAACTCTCTCTATCAGTAAAAATTAATTTCTGTTTACTTTTAAAATCTTTACACGTTATCACATCGAAAAGATATTTGCGATGTCGATGAAACTTTGCGCAAAACAGATCGATAGTTCCAGTACATGAAGGCTTATGACAGTGTTAGCGGTATACTTTTTCTTATGATACTTTTAACATACATTAATAAACATTAAACTTTAACTTTAAAAACTTAATTTATGTGAAAATGTATATCCTTTCTGTAAACAACCTGCTATAAGTTGTTTTTGTAGACAATGTTTTAATTAAATAACTATAAAATTATGTATATATGCCTTACAAAATGCATTTTATCTTAACTTTTGTACAAGTTTGACAAAAATGTTTCTAAGGAGACAAATGATAAGTTTTAGGATTTCCTGATAAAAGTACCAGGTGGAAGCAGTATAGACGTCGCTAACTATGTAATGATTCTATATATAGAGAAAATGAAAATCATAATAAATTTTAGACGTTGAACAAGCATTTAAACAAAATTAAATTAGCGTTGTGCACTTTTTATTGCCTTATACACGTAATTCAAATACGGAATGAGTACTTTTTTTTTGATTGATTTATTTATGGACGCTCTTTAACAGCTCAGGTCATCAGCGTCTCATTCAACTCGGGGCGTGAAACGGCCGACAAATTTTGCTCAGAGGCCTCTCTTTCAGGCTTGAGGTTCTTTTTCGTGCCGTAAATGTACGACACGGGACCAACGGCTTTACTTCCCTTCCGAAGGAAGCCATACTTAGGATTTTTACGCCCGAAAAAATCCATCGGTCCTGGCCGGGTTCGAACCCGCGATCTTGGGTTTAGCAGCGGAATGAGTACGACAAGGCATAATGATAAACATGATAGAACACCTCCGGTCAGCATTCTTTGTTTTCTTCCCTTTCTTCCTTAAGAGCTCCTGTTCTCCACAACTTAGAAGTTTTGTTTTAAATAGTACTTGCGATACCATGTCGCCTCACATTCCAAACCGGTTTGGTATAAGCGGCGAGTGCTTGTTCGTTCAGTTGCAACTTCACCTTTGCACATGTACACAATCATGGCACCATTAGCTGTACGTTTAAATATATTCTATTATTTTATTTTTATTGTAATATCTAAGTAATTAAATAAAACAATTTCGGTTTAATATCGTTTTATTGAATGATTACGTAAAACATGAATGTTTTATTCTCTTTGACTGAATTTCATATGAAATGTATTGCGCTTCTATTTTTGAGTTTACTTTAAGTACACGTGAGAAAAATTTTAAGTGCAAAACTATTTTCTTTGGCTATTTAATTCAAAACTAAAAGAAAACTGTGTTTCGGTTTAGATACTTTCATTAAAAGTCAATTTTTTTCACTGCAATGACGAGAAAGAATGTTACAATTCCTGTAACTTCCATCGTTAACACTGGTTTGCACAGTACCATCATTCCGGTAGCTAGAGTACAAGATGAAGGCGCTGTTGCCAAACGTCTTTGTTAAACAAGTTTTTCTACAAATCTACCAAAATCGGGAGGGGGGGGGGAGTCAAAACGTTTTTCATTATCCTCGGCGAGAATCCGATCAGGTTCAAAGGATGACATTGCCACTTTTTCCATCCAAAATTTATAAAAAAAAAAATTTTAACATTTAGTTGTCACAAGAGAGTAAAGTAGGATTTTATTGAACACTGGAGGGCTTCAGCGTCTGTCTCAAGAGATAACTACAAAATCTGTTTATTCTTGCGTTGTAACCATTCCCCCCCACTATTAGCAGAAAGTAATGTTTAATTTAAATTAAATATTCTGTACATTTCCATTGGTTAAACCAGAGTGGACTGCAGTCGATGGCAATAAAGTTGATTGTTATGAATATACAGAATAAATAACTTGAAATATTCTGGAACTCTTTCTAAATGAAATGTTCCAAAGAAAAGTATACCTATATGTATGTATATGTATATATATATATATATATATATATATATATATATATACCGAAAGATGTGTAAAGTTATGTTAACGTTGTTGTCCGTTGTTGTCCGTTCGCTAGTCCTCTTCGTTATATCGAAAGGTATTTGTTCTGTAAATGGAGAAAGAATAGGAGTGTGAAAAAGTAAAGAAATGTTTGTAAATTTCTTAATTTGAAAGGCGTCAGTGTACTATTTAATGTTATTAATAATAAAATAGTAAATTAACAAATCAGAATAGCAAATGTTCGTAGAAGTGTTATTTGAATGGTGTGTGCAACCGTTTCTTATCGTCACGGCCACATGAGGTGAAACGTCGGAGATGATGATGACCTGAGAGAACCGATTTTGCTGTTTCGCGCTCACGGAGTCTCGCGGGATCAGAGAGAAAGAGAAAAATTGTTATAATAACAACTCCTTGCTGACTGGGTTGATCATTCATTTTATTTTCATCATGGTTATCTGGTTTCTTCCGGTGCGCTGCTCTGGTCGCCGACAGTAATTGACTATGCGAGGTGCGGTAGTTAGTGTATGATACTTGAAGTTCAAGTTGCACGGACATTTTGTGGATGTGCACCTGACGTCGGAATAAAATGTTATTAGAACGGCTCTCAGTGTACAATTCATCTGCTTACAGAGACTGCGTGAACTACGCGACTGAAGTCTGCAACTGCGTCACTCTGCCATAACTGAATGTAGAAAAGCGTAAACAGTGTGCTATCTAGCAGTGAACTCGCCTGAATACTTGAAATCTCTAAGAGCGTGTTTCTAGTCTTGCACTCCACTCACCTACATGGGCTCACTTGCACCGCTGACTTACAGTCTATTAAAGCGGGCTCTGCCAGAACTGAATGCAGAAAAGTGTGCCTTTACGAGAAAGTTACCTTTTTATACTAATATCAGAAATGTCACCAGGTGATAGTCAGAGCTCACGGGGTCCACAGAAGGGAGCTCAGGCTCTCTGAGCCTTCAAAATATTTAAATATTATTGGTGACCACTCATACTCCCGAAGGCGCTCACTTAAAACTTTTTCACTCTTTGGTCTCTGATTGGCGAGTTCGTGGTCATCCGATGTGAAGGTGAAAGGAAACCATTCTCGCCACACCTGCCTTACCGTCTCCTTAGGAATGTTTAACCGCCCTTACTGGATTAGTATCTCTCTAAAATACAAAAGGGTTACTGTTATAGCCTGTCCTTGCCAGGTGCTTAATTCTATTGTTATCTCGCGTCTCTTGCCGGAGACTCAATTAGCAACTGCACCAAGTAAATAATATCTGCAAACACTTGCCCTTTACACGAAATTTTCTTACATATTCATAATTTAACTTATAGAAAATAATTATCAAACTTCTAGTCATACACTCTCCCTACTGAATTCACACACCATGTCTACTAGATATTAATACTAGAGTATGCTTCATGCTATTTATAATATTAATTAGCCATAGTTTATGCGATACGCAAATTTATTTCTTGTGGGGAGGGGGCGGAAGAACTGTCTCGTGTGTTTAATAATTATTTTTGTATTTCATTTCGTTTAGTTAGTAATGTGTATGTTACCCCAAATATGTTCTTCCT
Source organism: Metallyticus violacea (assembly GCA_030762175.1). Taxonomy (NCBI): domain Eukaryota; kingdom Metazoa; phylum Arthropoda; class Insecta; order Mantodea; family Metallyticidae; genus Metallyticus; species Metallyticus violacea. The sequence goes on along the minus strand of CM060843.1, from coordinate 3,529,125 downwards.
CTAATTATCTTTAATTCAAAGTGTGGTTCTAAGAGTGAATATCAGCAGGGAATTAAAATTGTTTAAATAAATTCTAAGAATAAAACCATTTTTATTAATCTCCGCATGCTAGGCATTTACCGTAGACGTTGTCTGTTTTTTGTTTCATAAAATGCATAAAATATTTCAGTAACTTAGGTGAGGCCAGTATATATCAATAATTACGTAGCATTTAAATTCCCTTATCATGTTAAATATTTAAATATTTGTAATTAAAATTAAAACACAGACGTTGAAAAAGTGTTTTTATTTTCAAGATGCTAGAACCAGGAGTATTGGCTTCAAATGATTAAAATGTGGGCCAAGTAGGATAAAAGTTGTACAGTTTCTTTCCACAAAAGCAAATATGCGTATGCTAAGCCCATTAATTGCGAAGAAAGAGTCCTTAACTCCTGTTATAATGTGCATAATTTAACACGAAGGTCAATGCCACAAATAATATTTGACCAACGAATTCGGTAGCTCATCTTACGGTTTTGCAATTAAGTTGGTAGTGGTGAGTTTATCATCTCGTCTGTACATGAAAAATAATAATAGAAAAAATATTTGAAGACACAATGGCAGCTTACGATACGCAGAAGTACATTTTTAATTTCCTGAGCTTTACTTTAAGAAAATAAAAGCATTAGAAGTATTTAAAAGAAAAAATGAATAAAAATCACAATTTTCGAGTTTAACCATCTCCTAGTTTACAGTTTGATAAATTGATGGGTTAAAACTATAATAAACTACCGGCATTAGCACTGATTTTTGCGTACTTTCTAAGCGACAATAAATAATGAACTTCATTTTTAAAATATTAGCACCACAACCTTGCCCTTATGGGGACTCTATTTATACAACATGCATGTTCATGTGTTTCTCTTAAGAAACAGTTTATACATTTTGACATTTTAAGCATATTTTCTTTATCTTAACGCAATATCCTGGTTATCAAAATTTAAAATATTACGTAAAAATATATGCAGTGTTGTTCATAGTGTCCCAAGATTTTATCTATAGAGTATTAAATTCTTAAAATATATCGTTCCTGTTTAGGAAACTCGTACATTAACAAAAACATTAGTCATATATTTAGATAAAAGAGAAATTGTGATCATAAAATTGTTTTATACTCTGCATACTCTCTGCTAATAAATAACTTATTATACATTTATTGCAATTTTTTATTGATTTATTTATGGACGCTCTTTAACAGCTCAGGTCATCAGCGTCCCATTCTATTCAGGGCGTGAAACGGCCGACAAATTTTGCTCAGAGGCCTCTCTTTCAGGCTTGAGGTGTTTTTCGTGCCGTAAATTTACGACACGGGATCCACGACTTTATTTCCCTTCCGAAGGAAGCCATACTTGGGATTTTTACGCCCGGAAAAATCCATCGGTCCTGGCCGGGTTCGAACCCGCGATCTTGGGTTTAGGAGGCAAGTATGGTAACCACTACACCACCAGGACCGACAATTATTGCAATAGCAACATAATAACGTACCATACCGTATGTTTAAGTTGTCCCTTAAGCAATAATAATAAAAAATAATAAAAAGTACGTTTAAGTTAGAATTTATGTATGTATATATATATATATATATATATATATATATATATATATATATATATATATTTGGTTTCAATTAATTAAATAAGGATATTTATATATCAAATATCAGGTCGAAACTGATTACAATTATTTGTTTCTTATTGTAAGAATAATTGGTATTCAATACTTTTTGAATGCAAATCAAAAGGATATGCAGAGCTCAGTTTATTTTCATCATGTGACCAAGAGCCAAGCTCGAAATATAGTGTGATTTTAGTGTTCAATTTTACGGTTTTTAGTGTGAAATTTTATGTGAACCTTTTTATATTGCACTCTGAGTGTTTTTTATGAGTTTTTATGCTTTTTAGAAGTTTTTATTACTCTATTAATAGTATATATATATATATATATATATATATATATATATAATATCTTAATTTCAAAGAAAAATTTTCTTAAATTTGTTTTAAAATATCTACAGTGAGGTTACGGGATGGGAGAGTGCAGTTGCGTTCTGAGAGAGTCAGTCGTCAAGGCCAAATAATACATGTGAAGGTAGCAGCTTGTAGTTGTGGGGCTACGTCAAAGAGTGGTTGTACTTTCATTGCGTGTAAAGTGTATGCTAATTATTATTTGTTAGTTACACCAAACATAAATATAGTCTTAAAGAACGGGCTTTTATGTGCTGTACATGTCTGAAAACAGATTCATAAAGAAAAATGGTAAGGTAATTATCAAGGAAATATTTTGGCAATCGTCTTCCGTTTAGAGACATTTCGCCAACGTGTTAAAACTTACGAGAAACAGGATCCCTAGATGACAAGAAACGTGTTCCGAACCACGTGTTTTCATTTGGAAGATAATTTAGATGTCGGCAATGTACTGCCGTTGAGCAGCATCGTTTTCAATATTTGTTATAACACAGATTAGTGCTTATTATTATCAGTTTTAAATATAGTATCGTTTTATGCTTTCAGTAAAATAAAACTAGTTTTATTCGCGGCGATTCTATCTCCCTTTTTCCCGGTTTCGAAAGCTGCAATTCTCCAGTAGGCAGCCGCGTTCAGCGACCTGTAATTAAAATAACGTCATTGTATACGCAGAACATAAACTCAATCTATCCCTAAAGCAAATTTCATCACCAGTACAGACCATAGTCTTCGTGAAATATTTTTAACTTTTATTTTAGTTGCTCTAACACATTAATCCATATCTCGTATGTTCGGGGCATTTGCGAACCTGTCGAGCGGAAAAATAATGAAAATAAGGTACCAAACATTCTCGGTTCAGTCATCACCTCTGAAAACATTTCGCATGATATTAACAGCAGCTACCAGATAGTTTACAGACACAATACCTTCCCCCAATAAGGGTAGTGCTGTTACTTCTACTGCACAGAGTTTCGCTCTCTTCTAATGCACTTTGCTTTTCCACTGTGGGCTTGCGGCGATCTTTCTATTTCTTCTTAAACTTTACTGTATAAAAACATATACTTGTCCCCGCAGCCTGGGAATTCGAAACTATTGAGAAGATTATGCCTCGGGCCATTTTGTGCTCCCTCCGTCTCTGTGTTTGGTTTGCGCACTCTACTCACGTGTTACACACTACGGGTATGAACTTTCTGCGAGTTTGAAAGCAAAGATAGCTCACATTAATTTTGTTTTTGATAATGGGCCATAATTATTGTCTTTATTGTAGATACCCGATACTGAAATGTAACTCTTTATTAAGTGCTCATAAAAATAACCGGCTTCATATCTATTGTTACTTTCACTAGTTTTCGGATTAGTATGCATCGCGCATATTGATTTTGAGGAAGCTAAACGCATGCTGTAGGGAAATTGTTTGCAATTTATGCCGTTATTGTTATGCTAATGTTGTGTAATGCGCATAAATGTTTATTCCCCGGGAAAAACGATTTGGTATTCATATTTCTCTATTTTTGGAAGAGACAGTGTATATTTGCTTTTACGGGATACATTATTTTGGTAAATAGCGCTTTGACGAATATTCAGATGTGGCAGTGTGCTTTACACTGCAGTTTCTGCGTTTCACACATGGAAACATATTTTTTGTTACCGTTCTTTGGTTGGGGTATTTGGATATAATGAACGTATCGCAGCTGAAAATGACTTTAAGTCGTCAGTAATGAAATAATAAAACTGTTTATTAGAAGTGTACATGTTCTTGCTTTCTAAGCTTTTTTATTAATTTGGTATATTTCATACTCATCCGTAATTTATGTGAAAGGCGTAGAGATGCAATTTTTTGGATCTGAAAGAAATCTTGAGGAGGAGAATGAAAATTTTTATAAATACTTTTCTTCGACCTTTCACAGATTTGTTTAAAAACGTTTTGGGAAAAAAGAGAATTTTGAAAACAGCGCCATTCTTTTATATCTACCCAAATGATTTGCATGAATGTTAAGGATAGAGGGAAAATGTGACTGCTACCCCACAGTACCGTTTTGTTATGCTCTAAATGTCAGAAATCACGTGGTTAAGTTATTGTTTGATACTAATATTTACTTTCTAAGACAGTTCTGAGTGGTTTTCAGAAAAGCTTTAACGAAAGTACTTTAAACTGAGCTCACATTCATTTGAACCATGAATGAAAGAACAAAGGTTTGCTCTTAAATATTTATTTATACTGCCTAAAGTAAACAACGTCTTTAACTGCACTATCAGTGAAAAAAATAAGACAGTTATATTTTGAATAATTCTATAAATTGATGTGCAAATACTCAGTCTCTATAGCTTGCGCACCCCCTTATACCAAATTTATGTGTATAAATCAAGCAGCAGGTGCACAACTTTGCACTGTCAGCCTATGTCACAGCATGGAACTGTGATTAAAAATTATCGTTTGTACAAAACAAGAATGCTAAATTGTGACGAAATGAAGCACGTAAATATGAAAACAAAAATACTGAACAGCTCCGTTCAATCACATGACTGGTCGTAATCTTGTGTATTTTAATTATAAAATCATAAAAAGTGCTAACATTTTTGTTGTTGAGTTATTTTCAAGGTCTAATATGTGTTAAATTTTTCATTTTTCTTTGTATATAGAGTAATTTTCTTAAATATGTCTTTTAATTTAAATTTACATTATTTGTCTATAGTGACAATAAATAAAGTAAAATAACGTAATTTTTATACGAAACGTTGTGTAATTATAAATTCAAAATTGCGGATGAAACAATTGCAATCCACTGAAATCCGGTAATATCAACAATCGAGTACTTACACTGGTTGATTGAAAAACCATCCAACGAATTGCTGAAACATTCTGCCATATGCGTTCTATATATTTTAACATGTGCTTGACCGCCTGTGGTGCCTCAGTAGTGAAAACGGGCGTTAAACACTACTCAAAAAAAAAAAAAAAAAAACATGTGCTTTAGGATTTTCAAATTATTCGTTCCAATACCTTTGATAATGGAGCTGATATGTGTCTACATGTTAAGTGTTAAATTTTACGGGTAGTGCAAAATGTTATTATATGCTTTATCTTTGAAGCTGTTCAGTGATTAAAGCCAGAGGGGAATCGAAAATCTATAATTTTATGGACTTATTATAATATCACTGTAGCAATACAAACTTTTTATAATGCTAATGTCAATATCTTTGTATTTTTGTGGGTCAAGAAGCATTTTTCTTGAAGTTTCCTGGAACTTTGTGTGCCTTGCAACAGTAGCCTTATCAACATTGCTACTGTGTTCAATTGTAATGTACACACGAACGTAAATTCGACAGAATGTAGAAGCCCTTCTGTTTGCAGTCTTAAATTTATTGAAAAACCCTTGTAAACAAATAATACAGATGGTATATGAAATACCTTGTGCAGAAATGCGTCTCTACAGCAATTAATATAAGCTTTAAACAAGGTTTGGAAATCTTGCACATCAAAAATATCAATTTTTAGGTATAAGTTTCTAATTTAATAAAGATGGTGTACATAAATGAAATGAAAGTTTAAGAGTGCTTCTTATGGAAGTTGATATTTTGTTTAAAATACAAGAAACATGTTTATTTGAAGAAATATAAGCATTTTACCTAAAGTAAGAAAATATTTGAAAGAATATGTACCTGAAATTTCATTATAAGGGTTGAAGTAAAATCTAAGGAAAGATAAAGTATTTTAAAATAATATTGGCAATTTGGACATTCTGAAAGACATGCATTTAGGATGGCATTTCTTTTATATAAATTAAATAAAATGCTTCCTGGTTCGCCTGAGGTTTTACCTAAACCCAGCATTTTTCTGGCCTGTAATGGAGTTCTTACTTAGGATTTTATGTATAAAGCTTATCTAAGAACAAATGTTGAAAGTGCCCTCATTCCACTCGTTTACAGCAGCATACCGAAAGAATAAGTTGTCACTCACTACTAAGTTGAAATTCGGCTTAGTTAATGTTCAATGTTGCGTTGGTGTTTCCACACCACAAAACATCAAAACGTCACTTCAATTAAAAATACTATATAACTGATTTTGATTGTGCATGATTGGATTGATAAGGGCTGCGTAGGGATTTTCGGTACTTTAAGGACTGGTTGTTTATGCCTACTCCCACAATCGGAGTACCTCCGTAGGAAGGGATGAAGGTGAGAGAGGCACCGGGCGGCCAGATCAACAGGCAATGCGGCAGGATATAGACGGGGTCCCCAAGAATATCGAGCTCCTCAGAAGAGCTGCTCCTACAACAGACGCCGAGGTAGAACCGCCACACTGCACACTGCATCAGCCCGCCTTTCCTGGCACTTTTGGCCCTGTAACAGAACCACCTGAATGAAATGAAATGAAAATATGGGACAGCGTAAAATTCATGCAAAGGATATTGACCTAAGCTACGAGGGGAAATCGCGAAAAATAAAATTCAATGTCAGAATAATCGACTGCTAGGGATTTGCAACCGGAACTTCCTAAACGTGAGTTCCAAGCGTTATCGCCTAAGCCACCGCGCTCGATGATGGTGCAGGGAGGCGATATGTTTGCTAGAAACTGAATACTACTGTGCGTATACTAACACGCTCCGTAGTGGAGGTTGCCATAGAAAAAGCGTGACACTGGTGCCATATTGCCAGCTTGACCACAAAGACAAAATCAAAATTATGCAAAAGGTTTTCATGATGGATGCACCGCACCGGGTGGCCGAGGTCGTTAAGGCGCGGACTCATGAGCGGAAGGTCTGAGGTTCGAATCCCTCCAGGACCGTCCTTCCTGACTGAGGTTTTTCCAGGTATTCCTCAGTCCCCATAACTGACAAATGCCGGGGAGGCACCCTAAACTTAAGCCTGAAACGCTTCCTTCCTTTAAAAAAAATCTTTTTCCAATGTATCATTTCATCTCGTGTATCTTCAGTAGTAAAAAGGGCATTAAACGTCCTTCAAAAAAAAAAAAAGATGGATGCTTGTGTGTGATGGTCAGTGTTATCGGTCGAAGAAAGTGCATTTTTCGTGCAAGCATACATTTTACAGCAAGTTTAAAACATAAATTTGAGGGAAATTTAATTGAACTTGTACCCTGTGACTTGTGACCTTTTGAATTTACATTAATGGAATATCAGAAATGTTCGCCATGCCCGGGTAAATGAAAGACCTCCAATTTCTCCCACGAAAAAATAAAATTTAAAAAGAGATGAAAAAGGCCGAACTCTGTGCACAACAGCAAGAAAATAATTTTTAATCGCATACTGTAAACTTGTGGGCAACTCTAATACCTTTTTACACAAATGAATTGTGATTTTTAAATTTTTTTATATTTTTATTCTACAATGCTTATAATGCAATTACAATTTAAAATTTACATTTTTTAAAATCTGCAGTACTAATATTGTAACTAAACCAAACTAAAACTTCTAAACCGATAATGGAAACCAGAACTACGGATATTTTAACTATACAGTATAATTAAACTTACAATATGTATATGTATTGTCGTCCTAAATCACAGAGTATATTGTCCTTTGCTTGCGTTAAGTGCAGTTAAGTACTCCACAGAGACAGCTTGACTCGCCTGCCGGGTTTGACCGACGCGATCAGCTCACTGCGGGGCGACTTAATATACGCAGTGTATTCTTGATAACCTCTGTTAACATAACGCCTAGGCGTTGACACAGGTACCCGCTGAAATTGGAACGTCTGCTTTAAGACGACAGAGCACAGTAACGTGAACTCTTTTTCTTCTTCTCAAAATGTGATTCGGTAGCGAGCTCGTTAACCAAAGATCGATAAGCACAGAAAGACGAATACAACGAGAAATATCAGATCCGCTTCTTAATGATAAATGTGCAGCTCTAGACGTCCTCTACCTGATTGTCTTCTGTCTGTATTGATCTCTATAAACTTTCAACAAACACGGACCCTTGTTATTAAAATGTTTTGTTACTCTTAGCCACCAAATCAACGCCGCTAGTTAACTCACTAAGCTAATGAGCTCACGTTCATCTCGTTTCAAGACCTAAGCAGATTTATATTGTACAGTTAACTTGGCATTTGGGAGTTCTTTTACTATCTGATAAAACTTGCCTAAATGTTATTTAAATGTCACCTATATTATACAGAAATTGATGCACTGACTATATATTTGAAGTTATTGTCCTAACATGTCAGGATTTTGAGCTATAAGGCTATAATCAATAAATCTAAATTTTATGGTTCCGTACCATACAGCACAGTTCTAAAGACATTTTAAGCTTATTTTTCAAAGTATACTTTAGATTTTTTCATACTAATTTAAATTAATTTTATAAAAGTAAAATTGTTTACTCGCTTATGCAGTAAGTACCATGGATTTTTTTAAAGTCATTTATGTTGATCACTATAGGATCTACTAATAACCTGGGACTCATTGTAGAGATATTTTTATGAAATCGTTTAGAAACCTCAGCACTTAAATGTCCGAAATTAGACGGAAGAAGTCAAGGTGGGGATGCTAAAAGTGTAACTTTAACGATATACGACACTCTGTATTCTAATATGCTTTAAGCATATTGCGCATGTGAAGCCTTTTTACATCCCTTGTGGGCCTGAGCCACGATCACCTCTATCACGTGATATCATTGGTAGAGTGCAGTACTGCAGGGGGGCATGTGATCAGCACACCGCATCCCGCTGATCGCTATATCGCGACTTACTAAATCAGAGTCCATCAGGAAGCTCCCCAATTGTCCTCACAACTGGGTGGACCCCGTTCCAGACCTCCCTATCTTAGAAAAATTCCGAAGTACCGGGAATCGAATCCAGGCCTCCCGGGCAGCAGTCAGCAACACTAACACCAGACAAAGGATGTTGTCACTATCTAAAATATATGTGACAGAAATGTCTACATGGTTAAAGCAGCAGTTCATATAAGCAATTAGAATCCAATGTATGAGTTTACATAACCTATATACCAATGCCAGTACACTCTCTTGGTACATTAACAGAAAAACCTTTAGACAATTGAACTCTTGTTACCTAACAGTGTTGCAAAAACGGCAAATAGTTTATTAATCGCTGGCATTTTATTTCTTTGTTATGTTGATAGCACACAAAAATATTTCCTAAAATAGAAAGGAATTTTAGCAGGAACAATCGATAAAAAAAAACGTGGAATATGACAAAACAATACACTTAATAATTAAATATGTAATATCTGATTTAAGTAAAATTCAGTCATTGGTGTTATTACCAATAAGGAAGTTTAAAATAAAGTAATCGAAAAAGAATTATTCTTTTACTAGTGTTTAACATCCGTTTTACTACTGAGGCACCACAGGCAGTGGGCACTGGTGATACATGAGATGAAATGATAATTTTGGAAATATTTTTTTTAAGAAAACGTTCCAGGCCTACTTATAGAATACCTCCCCGGCATTTGCCGTTAATGAGGACTGAGGAAAACCTGGAAAAAGCCTTAGTCAGGGAAATCCAGACCTCCCGCTCAAAAGTTCGCGCCTTAACGACCTCGGGCACCTGTGGCGGTAACTTACTTCAGATTTATAATCCGCACACTCTTTTTATGTTGGTAGACTTGTTTTTTCCCCAGTAGCGATGCTTTGTTTTATTTATGGACGCTCTTTAACATCTCAGGTCATCAGCATCCAGTTCAATTCAGGGCATGAAACGGCCGACAAATTTTACTCAGAGGCCTCTTCTTTCAGGCTTGAGGTTCTTTTACGTGCCGTAAATGTACGACACGGGATACATGGCTTTACTTTCCTTCCGAAGGAAGCCATACTTAGGATACCATATTTAGCCCAAAAATCCACTGATCCTGGCCGGGTTTGAACCGCGATCTTGGGTTTAGAAGGCAAGTATGGTTACCACTACACCACCAGGACCGACTTTTCCTCAGTAGCAAAGTCACTGTAGATCAGTATCAGTTTTAAGTAAAGAAACCTTCGTGCTTTCATTTAAAAAGTGTGGTGGACGAACATAGGTTAGGGATAGAGTGAAACAATTTAACTTCTGTGATAAATAAATTGTAAAGCTATGGAATAAAGCTGGTCACAGTTGGAAATGTCTTGCTATCAGTTAATCATGTAGCACAACTTTGAGTTTGGAGCTTAAACTGCTGAATAATTCATTTATGTGTATGTTCATTCCTAAGCGAGAAACATGTTCAACTGTTATTTTATGGAAAAGAGGTCTTGTCTTGCACTCAACCTGTAAGACCAGATATTTTTAATTTTTTTCCCCTCTTCAAAGACACTCCTTCAGCTACATTTATTATTTTGTTTTCTCCTTTCAACTAGAGTTGTGCCGCCCTCCAATCTAGTGAGAATTGTCATATTTGTATTCAGCGGAAGTATCTAATAGGGCTAGCAACCTCAAATGCATGCCTCGGAAATTGACCTTTAACATCTTTGGCAGGATATTCCCCATCAAAAAAGTGAAATATTCACAAGAAACTGTGTTATTGACATTGCCTAAAAAGTTCATGTTTTACACTAGATGCAGGAGTACTTCGAGGAAATGATATAGATCAAATCAGTATGTGATTTAGCAAAACTGTCGATACACTCAACTGGTAGAAAAAATCTCGGCAAAATTAAAGAAAAATAGAAGAAGCAATGTTTGGAGTACTTTAACTAAAAGAAGCGATTATCAGTTATTTATCAACATTGTATAAAAATGCAAATATTAATCCTGCATGAACGCATATAAAATATGCAAATAAAAGTTGCAAATGAAGCACTTGGAAAATGGAAAATGAACGAAAGAGGGGCTAAATATGAACAGAAGATTTGAAAAATGTTATTTAGGATAAAAAGCGCCTATCTACAATTTTCGAAAGAACCTAAGAAAGATATTAGAACAGAATATAATAGAGGAAGAGATTTTGTAAGAAGATAAACTAGGTAAATTAACAGACAGAAATGGGAAATGTAAGTATCAAATTTATAATATGAAAACAAGAAAGGCTTCAAAGTATTCAAAGATATAATAAACACAAATCATATAATGATAGTGTATAATATAAAATGGGAAATAATTTATAAAAATGTATGGACTATACAAATGAAGAAACTACTAATAGAAAGATTGGATGTTTATTTGTTAGTTTGGTGTGTTTACCCCAAATATTAAATCTTTAATATTGTTAAAATAATATTACCATGGATTAAATAATAAAAAATTAATAAATGTTTTGCAAAGTATAAAAAAGGAGTTAAAAAGAGTTTTGTTTGAGCCAATAGAGATAATTTGAGGTAAATAATGAAAGACAAAGGTTTCACCAATCATGTTATAAGAGCGATTCAAAGTCCTTGCGTGGGAACAAAGATAAAAATTAAAAGTAGAAATAAACTGCCTAAAGACAGAATAAATATAAATCAAGGTTTTCGACTACTATGTCTACTACCCCACCATTGTTTAATGTATTAATTGACGTTGTCATTAGAAACTGGCAAGAATTTTTACCGGTTACTTTAGAATAGATAGCCAAAGATTGACGAGTGTATTTTTTTGTAAATGACCAAGTAATAATAATATATTCAAAAGACAACTTTTAGAAGGTCTTGGTAATGTAGTGTTTTAAGTATAATCTAGAAATATGGACAGATAAGACTGAAGTCGTGGTCTTTTTTTTTGGGGGGGGGGAAAGAACTAATTACGCAAAAATAAAAATTAAAAAGAGTTGTATTTAATTATTTAAGTGTATATATAGAACTAAAAACAATATGTTTAATCACATTGGCATACAATGAACGAAAATTAGCAAGGAAAGTTTTAACGAAACCAGTATTACTGTATGGATCGGAATGTTGCACTTTAATAAAGATTCACGAACTTTTGAATGCGTGGCGGGTTATAATTTGATGTAACTATTAAGAATTTAGGATATATAAATCTGCGATAAAATTGACATAAAATACAGGAGAAACTGGTATGTCAATGTATGTAGGAAGTACGAAGACTGAACAACTTACAGAGAATATAATTGGATAAAGTTTATGAGCACTCTGCACCAGCGTTATTAATTTCTGGACAAATGGTTTAATGGTGGCCGCACGTGTACCGAAGATGAAACGGGCTCCAGAAGTCGAGTTGAAATATTGCTACAATAATATCTTTGAAAAAGTCATAGCATGGAATGGAACTAAAAAATTACATTAGAAAAAAAAATGTAAGCGCAATCGATATCGTAATCGATCGTGGACCAAAAAGCTCGGGCGAAAGGACATCTCACTCCTTGTATATGTTCATTCCCCTTTTGACTGACATATTACTAGCTAAAGCCTCAACTAGACTGAATAGTATAAAACAGCACTCGACGGTAGCACTTGGAGGCTCGCGTAACCCCAATACATATAACAGAGTGAAAGGTTTCTTTAACGAGTTATACAAAACGAGTAGCACGTAATTAGATGTATTAACAAACCTGAGAGCATTCAAGCGTACCACCAGAACATTCGTTGGATATTTAAAGTCAACTAGCTGTGGCCTCTAAAACTTAACAAACGCCACAAACTATATAAATAGAGTATGGATGAAAAAATGACGGCCATTCACAACAAAAGCACCAAAAACCCCCCAGCAAATGCTAAAAGAATCCATACGTAATTAGACCAGCATTACAAATCAGGGTCTTCTATACATAAAGGGCTCTGGAACGGAAACGAGAAAAATTTTCGATAATGAAACGAGGGTTAAAAATTTAAGCTGTCAAATATATGACCTCACATCTATACAAAGCCAAAGAAAAGCTTTCACTGAGCATGGAGTTAAATCAACCGTCTCATGAAACAGGCTGCAATCGTCTCACATAGTGGGCTGGAATCGCTATCGAGAGCCGAGTGATTAACTTAAAGTGCACGTCCCCTAATACCGATAACGGACAATCATGGTAGACTAATTTAAAGGGAAATATTAACAGCAACCTTTAATTGAAGAACGAAGACTTTCGTCAATTATGTGAACTGAGCCTTACGGGCTCTAAGGAACAGTCCAATAGGATTCTTCTTCTTCTTCTTTTCAGACCTTTCGTTCACCATTGCGGAGGACATCTTCAGTGGTGTGGTCACCGTTTGACGAGTGGTGACTGACTCTGGGTTCTCATTGGTTCGCTTGGTTAAGGGCGGATCTAGCCTGGAGCTCCTGGGCATGGCCAGAAGGGTGTTCCTTGCTGATTGTTTTTTGTCTTGGTATGTTGTAAGACCGGAAACCAATCAGCTCACTTCCACAGGCACCCCTACTATATATACCGCTTACGAGTTTGTCACTGCCTCGTCTCTAAAAAAAATTACGGCGACCAACCACTGAAGATGTCCATCGCAGTCGTGCACGAAACGTCAGGAAAGATAATAAGAGCCCCTTTGGACCACGGCCACAAAGCCGGAAGATTCAGTTTAATAGCGGCGTTAGTTTTATAGTCAAAAAGAGGGTAAACGGCCAATATTATCACAAGAAAGAATTTTTTCATAAGGATAACACGCTGTTTCACACATGGCCAGTAATACCAACCGAGCTTCCCATTGATTCCTTGTTCTTCCTGTTCTCCAACTCAAAAATTAGACTGGGTGAAAGACATTGAGAATATCATGGACGCCCTCAATGAATATTAATATTGATATTTAATATTCCGAAAAGTTGCTAACACAAAATGTTATTTCACCGGAGTCTTTATGTTAGTAAACTATCCCATTTAAAACAAATACAATTCTAGTGACTTTGCTTTATGCATTTTGAAGAAAATATCAAATAAGGTAACCAAAAATATACAGTAAACTAAGTAACTCAGCAGTAATGTTTCTGAGCGTTTAGGCCATCATTATTAATTTTATTTATGTTATAAATGCATAGAAGAAAACATTTATTTTCAATTGCTATTAAGAGAATACCAATAAGATGAAATTTACTGCAAAGAACGAAGCAAGTGTCATAGCGTACACTGTTATGCATTAAAACTTGAATAAGGTGTGTCTCGGTAAATAAATTGGTTTTATAAACAACCATGCAAAGAAGCAAGAAATGTGAAGCCCCGGTAGCCGAGCATGATTCTTTCGAAAGTGGGTCATTCGAAAACCGAGTAAAAAGGTCGCTGGGGAAGGAAAAAAACTTACGACGACCGCATGAGGGTGCGACGTGGCGCCTGCAATTTAATTAAAGGCACAAAACGGGACGCATGGCGTAATTTTCTCTACCCTCCAACCCCTCTTTTTACCAGCTATATATATATAATTTTTTTTCTGCGTCTTTCTGTACATCTCTTAACTTGAATGGGGGCGACACGTAAGATGGCCTTCTTTTGCATTGAATTTCCCTTTTGATAAATAATCAATAAAGGAACGTAATCTGAAGTACCATTAACTTTCTCAAGCTTTTCTACAAATTATCTTGGCCAACTGCTTCCAGAGTGAGCTTACACTCAACGTTCTTACGTCAATGTACTGCCAATGTTTTTACTACTTATTTGTTTTCTTTCACTGTACAGGACGTTAAACAATTGGTAGGAAACATATAGCGGTTGAATAGAAGAGTTAAATAAGGAAAAATACACGGAGAGATCTATGAATTGGGCATCAATTGAGCCTTGAATAAGATTTACAAAGAGGACTAATGAATAATATACGTGTAAGTTTTTTTATGAAGATACATCTTCAGGTGTCTTAAAAAGAAAAATATTTACTCCTGAAAATTGTAACATTATGTTTTGGCGAGTAAAAGACAGTAGGTGAAGTCCGCACAGCTATAGATTAAGAATATCATGGCTTAACAGGAGCCTACATATGGTAAATTTAATGAAAATTGAGATAGGATGTCAACACAACACAAACATAACATTTCTCTTCCTTTGTAAACAATTCACAAAATAAAGTCCAGTCTATTATTTAGGTTATTATTCATACTATAAATTGCTCTGTGTTTTTCACAAATACAGTTTAATTTGTTATGAAACTGCTATCTGATAATGAAACACTTACCATGGGATTATTGCCGCGAATAGCCGAGGTTGTTAAGGCGCGGACTCGTTAGCGGGAGGCTGGAGTTCAAATCCCGTCAGAGCCGTCCTCCCTGACTGAGGTTTTTTCCAGGTTTTTCTCAGTCCTCATAAATGGCAAATGCCTGGGAGGTACCCTAAACTTAGGTCTGGAACATTTCCTTCCTTAAAAAATCCTTTCCCAATGTATCGTTTCATTTCATATATCGCCAGTGTCACCACCTGTGGTGCCTGAGTAGTAAAAACGAGCGTTAAATACTGTTAAAAAAATGTGAGAGTAATAGACAAGTGTTTGTTTCATTGTACATACCGTACTATCCCTACCGTTGCGCGTAACGATATAGTGCATATCAGTTTTCGGTAGATAGGATGTAGAAACTTCCACTTGCTATATGGATTCTATTACCATTGGTATCTTGTTATGCTGATATTGTTTAATGCAGTCACCAGAAAATAGGAAGGTGAATCCTAGAGCTCAAAGTATTTGAGCTCTATAAATTATTTTGGATCCATAAATTGTGGCAAGTCATCTGAAAATTTTAATTCCTGTAGGTACGGCAATAATTATAGTAGCCCCTGTAAAATAAGCTCGTGTATCAACATCTATTCCTACTGTAAATATGTGGTGAGCAGAATGTCGTATACAGTCTCTTGAAAACATGTGTAACAAAGAAGAGGTGTGGGGACAATAAGTCGCTGTGGCCCAAACCTTGCAGAGGTCCTCAGTCCTGACAATGAAGTTTTTTCTCGCGAGTCTGAAGTTTTAACTGAAGTTTCTACGCCAGTTGATGTATTTTAGATATGTTTTCTTGTGAAGAGTATATATATATATATATAATTATAACTTAATTATAAATTCATTAATACCGGTTTTATAACAGCCAATCCCGAAAATACCAATTCTCAAATAAATAATGTACTAAAATCTAGCCGAACCGAGCAGGGTGGCTTAGGTGGTAACACTCTGGATTCGTTTTCGGGAGGTCCTGGATTCAAACCTTGTGGCCGACTAACTGACTGAGATATTCCTATGGTTTTTGTAAGTTAATTTTGAATCGCCTTATATTTCATTATTTATTTAAGTGTATGTGTTTATGATGCCATCGAGGCGACCCTGACCATCCATTCACGGATTCTCTCAGTGTGTATGTGTTACTCTAGTGGATCCCCGCTTTCTAACAGACGACTGATCAGCATACTGGTGTGTAAATGCTACAAATGGAGGAGGGTAAATAGAGTAAGAGAAGAAGGAATCTGGCCGAAATGTTTTATAAAGATATTTTGTAGTAAGGTACGACTCCTTTATATATATGATCACCACGGGTGGCCGAGGTCGTTAAGGCGCGGACTCGTGAGCGGGAGGTCTGAGATTCGAATCCCACCAGGGTCGTTCTCCCTGACTCAGGTTTTATCCAGGCTTTCGTCAGTCCTCATAAATGGCAAATGCCGGGGAGGTTCCCTAAACTTAGGCCTGGAACGTTTCCTTCTTTAAAAAAAAAGTCCTTTCCCAATATATCATTTCATCTCATGTATCATCAGTGTTCACCGTCTGTGGTGCCTCAGTAGTAAAAACAGGCGTTAACCACTATTTAAAAAAGACTCCTTTATCTTCGGGCACTCGTGATATTTCTGGCGTTACAGTGAATGTAGTTTAGCTCCTCCCTTCGAGAAGGCGTCCATATGGCTTGGACTCGGTTTGACGGTGTATTCCCAACACTCGTGGACATTCTACAGAATGGTAAGCTGTATTAAAAGGCTTGGGTACCCATATGCAATACTGGGAGAAGTAGGATTCAGGCTAATTAGGCCAACCAACCAGTGGTGCTGGTAGCCTTGCCGCTAAAGCGTTGGCGCGTGTAAATAACGTACTTACCAACACCCTAAAATGGGGATAGGGAACTAGTGGCGGAAAGGTGATCCTGACTGAAACTGTTCCATTGCATGTAACCCCCCCCTTTTTTTTGTGAATCTCAGGACAAGGAAGTTTCTTCTATATATATTCTAAATCTTTTGAGTATTGTTTGTTAAGGCATTCTAAAAGTAAATTTAATGGATAATACTAAACATAGACAGTTTTTGAATTAATATATTTGTTAAAATGAACAATATATTCTAAATAGAATTTCCAAATCCCTCAGTTATATTTTCATTTTAGGTACACAACGAGTCAAATAAAGTTCTTTTGGTGTTGTAAACAATTATGAAGAATTCAGAACTATATTATATTAGAAGTAACCAAATATATCTAACTAATTTAAATTTTCTTTTGTTTCAGGTATGTTCGTTACTCAAAATCGATTTTGTAAGTATATTTTCAGTTTAAACATTTTTCTTATAAGTGTTGACTCTTTAAGAAATGCAAGAGAGATTAGCTCTCTCGTAAAACTCTCAGATGACAAGTTTCATGTATGTTTTTTGTATGAACAGAATATTTTTTCTAAGGTTTGATAACTAAATTTTCCCCATTCACATCCCTTTGATTGATTAACAGCTGTTAAAATGTGTGCCTCATAAACAAAAGCGTTGTTCGCCTCAATGATATAGTTTAATTTATTACTTTTATATACCAGTTGTACATCGTTTTTAAAATACAATTTTTAAATAACATTGCTGCACTTTTAAAATGTTGTTCAAAACTAAGTAGAAATAAAACTATTTAACACATAAAGCTAAAATATTTCATAATCTGAAACGAAACATTTCAAAATACGAGGGTAGGTCCATAAGTTTCCAGCCTACCCATTTTCTAGCTATATTTCACTTTCCAATATAGTTACCGTTTATTGCAATGCACTTCTCACCTCTTTGAATTAACATTTCAACCCCCCCCCCCCAAATAATCAGAAATCTTGTCTGCAAAATGGGCATACACAGCATCCATCGCTACTTCGTCACACTTAAATTTCCTTCCTTGATGGTCCTCCTTGAGTTTTGAGAAGAAGAAATGGTCACTGGGATGATCTGGGCTGTAGTGTGAATGGTCGATCTCCTTGAAGCCACATTTCTTCACAACTTCCTTTGCAACAAGAGTTGTGTGCACAGGCGCGTTGTCGTGAAGAAGACGCACACCACCACTCAGCTTTCCTCGCCTCTTCTCTTTGATGGAAACACATAGTCTGTGCAGTAGGCCAGCATAGTACTCCCCATTTACTGTGGTGTTCCTCTCCTTGAAGTCAATGAAGAATATTCCTTCACAGTCCCTAAAGATTGTGGTCACAATCTTCTTGGTTGACTGAGTGACCTTGACCTTTAGAGGCGGTGCTTCGCCAGGTTTACGACACTCCATTGATTCTCTTTTGGACAAGGGATCATAGTAAAGCATGATAGTTTCATGCCCTGTAACAATACTTTGCAGAACTTCTCTCTCGTAGCCACGGCAGAGCTCCAAAATGCCTGACAATAGATGACTCGTTGCTGCTTTTGAACTGAGGAAAGAAGTCTAGGCACCCATCTTGCAATAACCTTATACATGTTTAAATGTTCATGAATAATTCTGAGCACTGTTGTTTTAGAAAGGCCCCAACTTGCTGCTATTTCTATAGCTTTGAGCCGCTCGTCTTTCATAATTTCTTCTTTTTCCACAAACTTTCTTGATCCATTCGAAAAAATTTGGCCCATTCTTTTACGGTAGAATATGAGGGAGATGCTTCCCCATATACACCGTCCAATCGCTGTTTAATTTCATTTGGAGTAAGTCCTTTTTTTGTGAAGAACTTAATAACAGCTCGATACTCCATTTTGAACATGTCACAATCTTCTACACATAGCCTTCTTTATGCAACTATTTAAGTCGAAGTTACAGCTGCAATTATTTACTTCATAGATAAGGCATGATACCAGATAAGGCTTTTGTGAAGGCAGTAAGCCTTATGAGCCTTATGAGGACCTATCCTCATTAGCCTTAAAATTTCTAATAACTAGTAATGAACAATGTTAATACAAAAGTTATTTTATATGTTTTGAGTTTTAATGGAGATTGTTGAGTCTGGAACGCTTTTACATTTTATTTTTTACAAACTTTTGAAAGTGATATTTTTAATGAATACATTTTGACAACTATCAAGATTTCCTTTATATTTTCCACATTTGTTTCCCCGTTTTATACTTCTAGTAAAGGAAATAATTAAATGTAGTTAATATGTAAAGTGTCCCATGGCACAACATGCTAATGTGCCATTGAGTATCCTTCTTGTACTAACAGAAGGAATGTGTTTTATAAACTCTGCAGTCAATTTTAAATATTTAATTTGTCATAAACCAGTATTACAAAAGTGTAAATTTATGGCATTCAACTGTAAATTTAGTATCCGGAGGAACATCGACAGGCTTTCTTTAAGGTATTGGGAACAACTGGACTCCTTTTAACCCGCGATTTTCTTCTCTAATTGATCTAATAACTAATAAATAAAATGAAACCCATTGTATTTTCTGTTATAAGCCTGAAAACGCGGAAAATGTCCTCCAGGTGGGTGGGAACATGACGCAGGCGTTTCTTTGCGAAAAGAAATATGAAGTGATTTCTCATGTTCCCTACTCACCTGACCTGGCTCCTAGCCATTTTTGAGTTTTTCCAACAATGAAAGACACTCTCCGTGGTCGCACTGTCTGGCCGCTATTGCAGCTGTGATTTTCCAATTGTCAAAGCAGACTCCTAAAGAAAGATGCAGTGGTCATGGAATCATGGCATCGACGTTGTCAAAAATGTCTGTATGTCTGTAGGGAGATTACGTCGAGAAGTGACAGAAGTTTCCAAATTTTTGGTGCTAATAGTTTGGGAGAAAAAATCTGAGACCTAAAGCTTGAACACACCTCGTAAATGTTTATATAAATATGAATTTGAAGATGAAAATCTCTGAAGACCTAACCTGTAAAACGATGTTGAGACTATTTACCGTATGGACGTGCTTTTCATAACACCTCTAAAAAATGTATTTTGCCTTTTGGTAGAAAGAAGTATTAATAAATAAATTAACAAGCAGAAATTATCTTAATTCACCTCTTATTACTATATAGAATGAGACATAAAATAGTTAGTAGTGTATTTTTGGAGTTTAAGTTACATTTTATTTCACGTTTTCAAGTTCTGAAAATTTGAACTTCGGTGAAATGCTCAGAAAAGAAAAACGTGTTCAATACAACCAAATTATGCTATGCCTCACTGTTTTCAGAAGAGAAACAAAATTGGTAACAGCCTTTCTGTATTTTTCTTTGTAATAACAGCATTTGACATTTGTACTAACGTATTTCCTTCTTGCTATCACTTGTGCCCATGTAGAATGGTGCAACCGCTAGCTACTACCTCGTGTTCAGTATTTTAAAATATCAGTGACGCTTATCTGTTATTTTATTCACTAATTATTTTTTCAATGTTCATAATTATTTTGTATTTCAAATGTTTAAATAATCTGCCAAAACCACTTAACTAATAAGCGAAATATTTAACATTAGACTGTCCATAAAATTTATTAAACCTATTATATTTTTTTTTACCGCACAAGGATTCCTTTTACTTGGCACTTGCATTATTTTATAAGCACCAACCTTTTTACTCAAGGACGTCTTCATCAAATTCTACAGCCTGGTCTGATTTGTTGCACCACTGCAGGTTCCTGCTTGCGTAGCCATTCATGTATCCTTTTCAATTGTTTTTACCTTTTCAATAGTTCACAAATCGAACACCAGCTCTCCATTTTTCACTGGTGCATGTTTGAAGTAGCTCTGCCAATTTCAGGAAACAAAAATCGGATAAATGCTAAAACAATTGACAAACGGTTTGGTAAATGTTTACACTATACATATTCATTTGTTTTTCTAAGCTCACAACGAGTCCTTGTTCTGGTTTTCATTTGCTCTTCATTCGTACAAACCTAGGAAAGTTTCATTGAAACGGCAGATAGCAAATGTCAGTATCATTGCAAACAGTTTTCAGTTTTATTTCAGGGCGTTGTATTTGTATATATGGAGGTGAAACATTCAAATTATGGCTTTATGGAACGTAATATTTTAACACTTGACAAGGAAATACAGAAGGAACATAGGGAGCAAATCATGCATTATGAAGTGGAAAAGTATATTGCACAGAAAAGAAATAGAATGTGAGTTGTTAGGTTGGCAGCACACTTTTTTCACATTTGTAAGCCGGAGGGGCTCTTGGTGCATTCTAGGGCATTCTACTTGAATTGAAATGTCGCTTGCTGCAATGCATTGGAATTATATGTATGCGCATGTGCAGAATTAAACAGCACTGCTCTTTCGTGCGAATAGTTTTGCAGCAAGCAAATTAAACTGTGCGCCTTTCGTGTGAAGTGTAGGGATGGTGGTTCAAATGCTTGGTGTTTTGAACGGAATTACGCAAGCTGCTCATCTATAATTATAGTTATTTCAACCCTCAGTATGCCTAACATTAGGAAGTACAATACGAGGGCTGTTCATTAAAGAATTGCATACTTTTTTACAGCCTATCTATATTGATCCTCATAGTTTTAATTATGTTGTCCCCGCTACCTATTCCCAAGCTCTGCCAATCTTCAAAGACATACTGGAAACCATTTTATAACGATCGTTCAGAATCGCCTCCTCAACCTTCACCGCTGATTCTGATGATGGAAAATGCCTCCCAAGAAGGTGTTTCTTCAATTTTGGGAAAAGAAAAAAAATAGTCATCCGGGGCTAAATCTGGGCTGTAGGGAGAGTGAGAAGTTTTGAGATATTTAGTAATAACATTTGCGAAGTGCAGCCGTGCATTATCATGGTGCAGCATCTAGGTTGTTGCACGTAAATGTGATCTTTTTGCGTGTGTTGCAGGGTTTTTAGGATATCTCTTTGTACTGCTCCGTTACAATTACTTGTGCAGGTACGAAAGGCTGATAAACCATTCCTTGAATATCGACAAATGAGATAATCGTTACTTTCTCAGCAGAAGCAACAACTTTTGCTTCTTTTGGTGTTGTTGATGATGGAGATTTGCACACAGAGCTTTGCTATTTTCTCTCAGGATCGAAATGATGTACCTAGACTTCATCAGCGTGATTACCTTTGAAAGAAACTCCGCATTTTCCTATTACCAAAGTGTGGGTAGCACTCGGTGAAATTTTCTGAACTCCTGAAAGTGTTCTTAATGTTATTTGATCATCTGCTTTCACAGTGACAGCAGTGGAGTTAATGCTTTCTTCCTTTAGAGCACAAAGTAGAACGCTGGTCCATCATCTTTTGAAATTGATTTTGTCCCTTCTTTTAAATCAACTTCGAGTTGTGTCATAGAGAAGAACAAACTCTCCATAGGCCTTCTGTAACATTGTATAAGTCTGTTTTGCTGTAGGCAGAACAGAACATGTCTAACTTGCACACCTCTCACAGCGGAGACCAGATATAGAAAACAGAAACTACCATGTGTACATTACATATTCTCTGTGAAGACTTTTTACAGCCCCATGTGGGCCTGAGCTTTACCTCCATCACATGAGTAGAGTGCAATGTGCAGGGGGCATGTGATCAGCAAACCTTATCCCGCTGATTGCTATATCGCGGACATAGCGTATTAAACTAACAACATTTTGTAAATTTAAATTTCAGTTCGAGAAATTATGCCTGTAAAAAATTCTTTATTTAACAGCCCTTCTAAAACTTTCCCATCTCAATTTTTTTTTTTTGGAAAAAATAAATATATATTTTGTCAGAGCAAAGAATATATACAATTTTAAGATGTGCCGATTTTAAATTACCTCACGGATTTTCGAGGCACGTTTGCAAAAAGTTCGACCACACAATGCTTTCATTTGAAAACTTGCCCCTCTGAATAACTACTATTATAATTAGCGTTATTTACACAAAATAACGCGCCAATTTAGAGGTGGAGAAAGAAGTTTGAAACCGATGTTCATTAAATGTCATTTTCAGCCACGACCTACTCTCAAATGGAACCCTAGCATACTTAAAATTTAAAGAGAATTCAATTTATATCATATCTTTTATTTTATATCGTTGCCTGCAAACTGAATTGTTGCTATTCTTGTTTGAATCTGGGCAGAACAAAATGTTGGTCAGCTGTGGGATGAAAATACAATATATTTTAGTAATATTAAAAATACTATACTATTATAATTTAATAGACTATATTAGGAATAACATTTCAAAAATAGATATTTTTGCGTGGGATGCATGGGGTTTCATTTATTTTTACTTGTGTTATTAGGAACTTATGCAATTTTCGTACTATCTGAAAATACTTTCACCACATTCGGTGCACATCGGAATGCACTGTCTTGTGTTTTTAAACTAAAATCTTCACCTTTGTTAAGGGTACACAATCACACGGAGCAATGTTTAAGGACTACATAGAGGACAATGATTATGGACAATCATTTCTCAATGCGCAAGGAACTTAGAAATGATATTGACTTATTAAGGAGAGAGGTTATCGTGGTGGGTGCCTGAATGACCTTGGGCCAAGCACACACTTCACTGTGCTATTTTGCAGTAACTTTGTCCACTTTCAATTACAACTCATTCCAATATACCCTCTTTATAACAGATAATTGGAAAAGTTTTCTTCTTAGCTGACTTTGATTTCCACGAAATTTTTGAAACCGTCGGGTTTTCAAATGTGCAGAAGTTGTTTTGGGTATTGGTAGGGGCTTCGCAATACTAGAGTCACGATTTATCTGTGACGTGGTGATGCTGCATTTTCAACTTCTGGGTTATTTTCCGGCACGATATCACACTTACGCTATTTTGATCCTCAGGATGAGAATGTAGTACCCTACATTTAAATCATCGTTCAGGTTAGAGAGGATGCAGTGTCTAGCCCCTGTGTTGCTGCAGTATTTTCCTACCAATCTCAATTTTTCCTCATTCATAGTTTTTGAGAGACGTGTATAACGATTATAAAATTTCGCATTATAAAATACACCACTGGAATATTATACCAATACAGGAAGCATTTATCAATATACTCGTCACGAATAAATCAACCAACGAAACTGTTACGCCGTAGGGTCCGACATTCATTTTTACCTCACAAACATCTCGCTATGCTGACTGTTTAAAACCGAATTCTGGCAGGCAGCTTTGGTAACAGCCTTAAATTCCTCTTCCATTATTCACATGTCTTACACCAACCATTTACCTGCATTGCAAAACTTTCCTAGTGTCCTGCGTATAACACACTGATATATAAAAGTTGCCTAAATGAAAATGAAACTTTGTAATTTTTCCTGTAATGGTTTAATGGTTGGAATATGGGGACGTAGAGGAGGTAATAGTCATATATAGGTTGCATGTCGGCTACATGTAGTCGCCTTGTTTGTTCATAAAGCGCGTCAGCATTTTACTATATTATTGAATACCCTAAAAGCTCAATGTTAAATTAACAATCTCACAATATTTCAAACAATGTTTATGACACATAATGAAATGTTTAAGTTGGTAGATCATTTACATGCTTTATAATAATTGCCAAACTTCAGAATAAAAGTCCAAAAGGCCATACATACTGTGCTGAGCACTTTAAATTATTAAATTGTGTGATAATGAAACACTAATTTTTGTAATTTAAAGGTTCTAATATTTTGCATTTATTAAAAACCTCCGATGACCAAAAATGAAAACTGTACAATGTTTGCTTATAGAAGCTTCTGAAATTGTCGTCTTTGCCTGGACTAAAGAGGCTTTTTATCGGGAAAACCACTCTGAACCTCACCGTAATGTTTCTGATTTCATTGGTAAAGTTTTTTTTTTTTTTTTTTTTTTTTTTTTTTTTTTTTTTTTATGTTCCAAAACCTCCTCTTGTGCTAATTTCGGGATTTTGTTTGAGAACATTTCTCCTAGTATTTTCTTCCATTAAAACAAAAGTTTTCGCTTCTTTTTTAGTCCTGCACTCATATTAAAATGTGCACGTATCGTCAACTGCAGTTCTGCAGGCAAGGAAAGTCTTAAATACAGTCTGCACGCATACGACAATTAGCAAATATAATGTGAGTAAATTGTCTTACTATCTTCGCTAATGAATGCATACTGTCATGAGACTGCCAGGAAGCAGATTCAGAAAACAACGTTGAATGATATTTATGATCTATAAAACAGGTGACGATATTAAACTCTTTAAAAGAAATTAAATTATCAGAAATGAATAATCAGAATTATAAAAGCGTTAGTAGTTTACTTTATGTATGCATATAGAACAAATTAATTTAAGTATACGTTACCCAGAAATTTAATTAGTATAATAGAATTTCATTTAAATAACTTCACATTTTTAAGTTATAATGTAGAAAATCGGTACATAGTTTTTTCATGAGAACTACAACTAGTGATAAAAATGTCAGAATGTTTAGACTAAAACACTGGCAGAACTAAATTATAGAGATCGCCCGTCTTGAAAGGCTAATGTACTGGGTTATGACAATAATACCAATACTTTGTCTTGCAAGAGTAGAATGATAAGCGTTAAAGCTTGTAATAAATGCAATACTACCTATATAAAATGGCCGTATTACCTTATCTACATGCCATAAATCGGCAGTAAAGATTCGCGTGCGTTCAGTGAAGGATATCGCTAAAAGAGATAACGAATGCATATGCAGATACAGTTGTAATTCGCCGGCGGTAAACCGATTCTGTTCGGAATAAAGGAGGTGCATCTAAATTCGGAGCACCACTTGTTTTAGCTCTCATAGCCAGCCAGGCTGGGGGCTGGAACAGATTGATTTTATTTGCATTTTCTATTTCAGTAGCGAAAAGAGCGCGTGGGTTTTTTTATTTCGTAGATAGAATTCTCTGTCTGAAAACACAGCGTTGCAAATTCTGCTTCTCCTTTAGAAAGTTTCTTTCAGCGTTTGTAATCTGCATAGAGAGCGAGAATGCTATGGAAAGATTACAAGAAAGTGAACATATTGTGATGAAAAGATAGGTGTGTAAAGTGTTTATAGCACATAAAAATACTTAAAAGGAAACCTAATGGTTTGTTTTTCTGTTAATCGCCGCATTTTACTAGCAGTGGTCTGTGCAATACAAGAACCTGCAGTCTCGACTGGTGTAATAGAAGATGACCAATGGAGCCCTTTAGTGACTAAGTACGGCATTTAAAAAAATCAATATTACTATTGAATTCGAAGGAGAATAAATTGATTATAACTGAAGTTTGACATGATTTTGTTTTGAAAATGAAGAATCAGGCTTGAAAAAATCTGATCACGGCAGGGATGAGAACGATGTATCTTCAGCTAACGCTCTAACCACCTGAGCTATCATGCCATTCTTCAAGTACGGAACCGCGAACCCCTCTCATGTGATTTAATTCAATTTATGCCGTACATAGAGTTAGTGTGAAAGAACAAATTCAATCTATAAATCAACTGGTGGTTAACCTAGAAGCCTGGATCATAAATATTAGACTAGTTTAGATTATTTATTTGTAATTTATTCGTAGAGCATTACGAGTCACCTTTTAAGGAATAAACCTCTACCAGTAGAGAAATGAGAGACGAGAAAGGTTCGTGATTCTTGTTTGGAGTAGGGTACCGTAATACATTTGGTTAGAGCGTCAGTCCGGCTGAAGGTCCATGATTCCAGAGGTCTCTTCATTTCCAACGCATGTCCTACACGTGGCTAGTGGGAAAGACAACTCCCATGGATTTGTTTGTTTGAACCTGAGGGATAATTGACTAAACCCGTGTAATAAGTAAAGGATATACATAATTGGTACTTTTTGAGGGGGTCGAAACCGAGCGAAGAGTAACAAAAAGAGTCCTTTAGTGAGCAACTGCGACATTTTACACAGACATAAAAAAAGAGTGTTGTCTTGAATTTATTTACCTACAACAAAATTTTAATGTGATTCTGTTTGTTCAAACCTGAACAAAGGGAGACATAATGGAGCGCTCTAGTGAGCAATTGCGGCGTTTCTCAGAAAAAATGAAAACAATCACTGAAATCAAAGGCAAGTAAATGATCTATAATTTTTGGGTGCTTTGGGAGGCGAGATTGGGTCGAATCGGAGGAAAGATTAACAAAATAAAGCCCTCTAGTGAACAATTCCGGCATTTTACAGAAAAAACTAATATCACTACCGGAGTTAGAGGTAAGTAAAATTCCTATAACTGATAATTTGTTTGTTAGAATTCGAGCGTAGGGCGACTCACCTGAGGTTGTTAGGTTTGCCAGTGAAGCCATATTTATTTCACCTTGCTGCCCCGGCAGTAATAAGTTTTACAGGAATAAGTCGTGACTTTTAATTCAAAATATATTATTTTTATTTTGTTTATATTTATCATGAAAGCTGATTTTTGGTGGTTTAATTATATATATATATATATATATATATATATATATATATATATATATATATATGGTTATGATTGTTTACCTTTTGGGTTAGTTTTGTTGCTATTTTTGATTTGTTTTTAATAATTAACTTTAAACTAATTTACTAACATTTGAAATATGCCCTTACACTCCTATGCATCTTATACAGCATCTCGGCTTAAGACATTGAGATTTTGACGTCGGTTGAAATAATGTCAAATTCTAGACAGCAACATTCTTTAAAAATAATAAAATCCTTATCAAATAATATTCTGAAGTTACAGGCGTGAGGATTCTTTAATTTATCCACGAGTTTCAACAAAATTTTTCTTATTAGGAGTGAGTAAATAAAATTTTCCATCAAGGAGCATGTTCTACACTCTATAAAGTGTTCTGTCTTCATGCATCACATAAATATGGTCATATCAATTTTTCTGTATGCTTCAATTACATGGGACAGCTTAAATATTCTTAATTCTTCCAAATACTTTCATTTCTTTGTTTATACGTTACACCTTAAAGTATTGTAACAAAGTTAAATGAAGTTTTAGAAACCTTCAGTATGAACATCTCTATTAAAAGCGATGGCTGTGGAAGGAAAATACAATAAAAACTTAAAAAGTCAGATAATAGAAGTGAATAATATCTGGGATGCGACCTGTCAATCTATCATTTGAACCAAGATGTAGATACCAATGTAATAAAATATAACTCATGAAATGAATGCTTTTATAGATACTTGGAAAATTCAACGAGGAATGAGGTCAAACTGAGATTATCGAAACCAATACTACCCATAATAGTGAAACGTGATTAATGAGGAAAAAACCAAAAATAAAATTGAAAGTTCAGAAATGAGATTTATGAGAATGCCATTAAGAGTAAATGTAAAAGATAAACTGATAAATAAAACCTTAGAATGGAACTGAATGTAAGAAGTAGTTTGTTACAAGAGGTAATTCACTACCAAAGGAGACCGCTACGGGTGACCGAGGTTGTTGAGGAGCGGACTCGTGAGCGGAAGATCTAGGGTTTGAATCCAACCATGACCGTCCTCTCTGACTGAGTTTTTTCCAGATTTTTCTGTCCTCATAAATGGCCAATGCCGGGAAGGTACCCTGAACTTAGGCGTGAAACGTGTCCTTCCTTTAAAAAAAGAAATCCTTCCCCAATTTATCATTTCATCTCATGTATCATCAGTGTTCACCGCCTGTGGTGCCTCAGTAGTATAAACGGGCGTTAAACAATATTTAAAAAACACTATCAAAAATCAATCATAAGTCCCCTGACAGACTGCCACAAGCTTTTCTTTATAAACAACTGGAAGGTGGGGTATGGGACTGGGTGGAAATATCAATTTTATTAAAATTATCTTTGGTTCTGAGCGGGATAAAAGCAATCCTTGGAAAGGCAGAAGAATAAGACATTAAAAATAACGACAGACTCCAAAAACATCGTCTTTCCTAACTACTGTCGTCCCATTGAATTTTATTTAAAATACAGGATTCCGATCTGTACCGCTAAAATTTAATAAAATTTGAGAAAAGTTTCTTTAAATACTCTCTTTGTGGTAAAGTTCATTTTATTGTACCACAAATGTAATTACATAAATTAGTTTTTCTATTTATATCTTTGGTTCTGTTTTTGCCAACATCTCTTCCTAAACAATTAAAGTCCATTATCTGTCCAAAGGGGTGTCATTAATTTTATTTTTGTTATTATTGATTCTTTACCAAAAAGTGTCATAATTTAGTCTTACCTGCCACTATCTCTAGATTACATTTAATTGCTTGTAAGAAAATTGTCCTCTGAAGATACCATGAAATGCAGTTTGCCGTATAACCCATACTGATGTATTTTCGTAGTCGGCATGTGAAAGAGCGCAAGCCGATAATGAAGTTGCCACCTTTGGGGTAGGAGTATAATTGGATATTCTAGTATATTATGAGTAAATAAATAAAACGTGGTGTTTAATGCTCCATAAAACTCAAATTGTATTTATTATGGGTACTGACTGTAATTTTCCATCACATGTGGTTAAATACAGATAGTGAACAAAATTCGTTTACTTGACTGCAGAGCTTGTACAGAGAGACTTTATATATCAGAGGCCATAACAAAAAAGAAAAGGAAAAGCAAGAAACGGAAGAGTAATGGGTGCTGTGATTTTCAGCGCTTTAGATACAAACACTGAATAGACGTTCACGTTTTGTTGGACAAGTTAGCCGCAACGGTAACATAACTTTTCTCTTTCGTTTCTCCAAAGAAGACGCGATAAAAATGACAGAAAGAGGACATAAGAAGGGAGAAGAGAAAAGCTGTCATAAATAAAATTTACTGAAGCTCACGCCACGAAAGTGGACCATGGACTCTTGAAGGCAGCACTGATGTTAAATGATGTATTTCCAACATACCGAGGTATAAGCTCTTAGTGAAAAAATCACAGTCTCGGTGGTTTAGTGGTAGCGATTGTGACTAATAATCCGGAGGTCCTGAGTTCGCATCGGTCAAGACAAATTGTCTTTGTAATGTTTATTTCGAAAGTATTTCTTACCCTGAGATGGTAAATGCCAGATAGCTTTAAGAAGCCAAGGACTCCCTCTTTTGTGCCATCATTAATTAGTTTCATTTCATTCAACCCATTTATTCAGTTCACAGTCCACAGACGTCGCGATAAGATCATTCAAGCGATAATAAATAAACCATTAAAAAGTTAATCGAATACTAAAGGATTTTCTTTTAGTAAATGTTACGTGTTTTGAGTTTATTTATTCTTTCTGGTTTTGCTTGCAAGATTAGAATAGCAATTTTCTCTACATCAGAGATATCGTCTCTCTGTACTTTATTTAACATCTAGCTGTAATGTTTATAAATATCAAGGATTTAGATAAAAAATTGACTTTTTACTGCACCTATGTAAAAATATTTGACCTAAAGTCAGTGAGAATGATCTAAATATCAGGTTGATTAAAATTATTTGCAGTACTTAGTATGAAAACAATGGCACGTCCATTAATATTCTTACTAAACGCTTGTTGAATGTATTGTATTGCAATTTCAGCTTGATAGTACCGCCACTAGCAACTGTACTGTCATTGATGTCAACCACTGAGTTATACTTACTGTACTTTACACAACTTATGCGACGAAGTGTCAAAAACCTTCATATAAAAAGATTGACTGTGTAAGTTATAAAGAGAGGTGATCACAAAAGGTCATTTAGGCACCTCAAATCTTGGCTTATTAGACCGGTTCGCTGTTTCTGGGGTAAAACACTTCCTTCATGGTCTAGAGGTAACGTTTGCTGTTGTTGATTTGCTTTATTTACGGACGCTCTTTAACAGCTCAGGTCATCAGCGTCCCATTCAATTCAGGGCGTGAAACGGCCGAAAATTTTGCTCAGAGGCCTCTTCTTTCAGGCTTGATGTTCTTTTTCGTGCCATAAATGTACGAGACGGGAACCAAGGCTTTACTTCCCTTTCGAAGGAAGCCATGTACTTAGGATTTTACGCCCAAAAGAATCCATCGATTCTGGCTGGGTTTGGACCCGTTATCTTGGGTTTAGAAGGCAAGTGCGGTAATCACTACACCACCAGAACCAGGTAGCATTTACAACTAGTAATTTGGAGGTCCTGGGCTTGATTCCTGGTTAGATAAAGCTATTTTTGGGGGAGGGAAAGTTTTTCCCTACACTAAGAAGGTAATGTCAAATAGAGGGTGCCAAGAACTCCGAAATTCATTTAATTTCATTCATCCCTACAGACTATAGACCGACACCTACACAATCTACAGATTCGTGTTAAGACCAGTACAATAAATAAAAAAGTAAAAACAAATCTCCGGATTTTTTCATTGTATTGGGTGGAACCAATTAGAGAGCAATCAGATGTCTCTTGAAGTGCAGCATATCGAACTGCGGCAGTAAGTGATTCGAATAAAGTAAATGAATTTATCAAAGCTCTTATTAACAAACCATATTTTATGTTATTTTACTATTCATGTTATTTGCATGCTATGAAACATGGGTTAACACCATTTAGAACGAGGTTTATTGAAATTATTGCGGCCAACTAAGTATGCAGTGACAACAAATCATTCTCAGAGTTTTGGGAGCTTTTAAATGATCTACATAAAATAAGCTTTCGTTAACAGTGAATTATTTTGCTACTGTTAGTGTCATAATATAAAAAATGTTAACGTGTTTTGCTAAATGAGATTTTATAGAAATATTATTCTCATGGAACACGAACGCCAAGCAATAAGTAGGTTCATGGGCCGAAGGTTTGAGTGTGCAACTTTTTATCGATGGAAAGGTTTAGAACGGGTGTTTAGGCACAGTGCCAACTACATAAATGTTTGTTTTACACTGTTACATAACTTTTGTTACTTTCTTAGCGTAGTGAAGTTTTTTGTGGCTTTCATATTTTTGCAGAGACGTCAAAAGTATACACAAAATGAAAGAAATTTCTATTTTATTTGCATATTGTTTGCCATTCGATTTCATTTACATGCTAGAGAAAGGGAGCGCAGTTTGAAATGCAGTTCCACTGTGGCAAACACTGCAGTGAAAACTGCTTACCTCACCTCCTTAGTTTCCGAAATTCTTTGGCAAAGTCTGCGCCAATAAGTCTCTTTCAGCGCCCTTAAGTTGCTTCAGACAGAAAGAGCAGGGAAAGGAATAGCCACTAACAGCATCAGATCGGAGCATTTTCTCTTTAATGAGCTATTTAGTGCAGGTTCGTGTTGCGAAATGAATGAATGTGACGCCAGGCATGTTTTGTGGCGGCATGTGCATGTGCCAAAGGCAAAAAACAATTTAACTGTGACCGGCGTCGTTAATTAAAATTGTGTTCGGAACTAGGCCTACGGCTGTACGTTTTCGAATGCGTTCATTAACTTGCTTCTGTGACCCATAACAAAACTGTTTCTTACGTTTACTTTCACGTAAAAATCTAATAATAAATTAATTCTTTTTTGCCAACTTCATAATTAAATAAGATATGTTATTGTGCAGGTTACACTCACTTGTAATTTTTTGTGGCTCTGATTTGGTATATAAAATGCTCTACAAATTTTGCAATCAGTCTGTGTTTTAATCTTTATTACTTTAAAGTACTACACTTTCTTGTAGGTCTTTTTTTTTGCAGTGCATCATCAACAAATATTTTAAGGACACCCGTTCATTAGTTCACAATTTCTTTACGCCGTTGCCATTTTCTTAATTTAGACCTAAGTCACACTGCAAAATGGGGGCATTCATAATCTTCACAATCTCTTTGAAATTCATTACACTAAAATGAGTTAATTTCAATACAGTTAGTGAATTTGAACCAAAAGTTTATCATTTCGGAAGTTTCTATGAAACAGCGCTTTATAATCAAAGAGATTCATCAAACTCTGTTTTTGACCAAAATGGAGGGGGAAAAGACGGTAAATGCTAAAAGTATGGTGAACTATTATTTCCATGGCTAAGGAAGAAGTACCTATAATAATGAATTGCAGGTGTGTTGAAAAAATTGAACGCATTCAGATTTAATTAGAGAGAACCTTGATTTCTAAACAACTATTTATTTAACATAAATTTAAAATAAACAAAAGCACTCAAATTATTGTAACCTTGGTTTAAAACCAATTAAAAATTTAACCCCTCAACTACAGCCATCCCTACTTTGAAATTGTAGTTTCAATTTACTTTCTTTAACACTAAAGCTTCGAATTGTAGTAGTGTCTTTAAAATTTCAAAGTGGGTGAAACCTAAATTTTAATCAACATTGGTCTTAAAATTCAGGGCGTTATTTAATTATTTGAATTTGGACAGAATAAAAAATAAGTAATTTAGTTGTAGTATGAAAAAGTAACTTAGTAATTATTAATGTTAACAACAATACAACCTATTTCACAACCCGCTTACATTTTGTTCATTCTTGTAGTATATACACCATATCAAAACATATATCTTACATTAAATCTCCGTATTTTTTACCATTATTTTCTCAATATTCAAACAATAACAACAACAACAACAACTTTACAAGTTTCCATGCAAGTAAAAAGACTTGATAACAATTCCATTCTCTTTCAAATTTAAGCTTTAAAAGCTGGGGTTCATTTGTCATTTCAATATCAGGTGGCTGGAAATGAATATTGACTTTAAAGTTTCCCCTCACTGTCTATATAACGGATTCTGGCGGAGAAGATTCGTAAGAAAATATTCCAGGTAGAGAAATGTTTGGCAACTTGTTAAGCAGTTACTAGAAACAGAATCTCTCGATGAGAAGAAATATGTTCAGAACCGTCCTGTTCTTACGGAAGAAAATTGAAATGAAACACAGGAATTTCCTATGCAAATATCGACATTGTATTGCCGCTGATAGGCATCATTTTCAACATTTTAGTGCTTATTATTAGCATCAGTTTTAGATACGGTATCACTTTATGCTTGCAGTAAAACATATACATTAAAATAAAAGTAATAAACCTG
This sequence comes from Metallyticus violacea, assembly GCA_030762175.1. Classification (NCBI taxonomy): domain Eukaryota; kingdom Metazoa; phylum Arthropoda; class Insecta; order Mantodea; family Metallyticidae; genus Metallyticus; species Metallyticus violacea. Next base: position 3,495,344 of record CM060843.1, on the reverse strand, counting down.
CGGCGATTATTTTTACGGTTGTGGCGGCTGATCTTCCCCAGAAAAAGCCGTGCCCAGGCGACCTCTAGTACGTTATGGTCTCACTTAAGTAGGAAACTAAGATATCGCTTGGACGTGCAACGGCCGCATATTTTGTCCAGGAACCTCATTTTCTGTATGCGGAAATGATAAAAGGGCCGTAAATCTACAACCAACACTATACCCATGACATAACGCCCTTCCAGAAAGAACTACGCTTTGGCTCTATATATTCACAAAAGTTAAATACACACACGGAAAATAAAATGCTGTATTATATCTAATGGACAAATAGCAGCAGAGGCACAAGAATCGCGAAATGAAAATGTATAGAGAACCACTCCAAGCAGACGTCAAGAAGGAATCAGTATACAACTGAATTGCATGTTTTTACGATACTGTTAATTTTCACGATACTTTTGAAACATATAAAAATCTGAAACAAAATAAAAATTTAATAATATTTCTTATTTGAAGGGTTCATACAAAATTAAAATATATAATTTTTATATTGTCACGGTAACATACTTAAATTTTGTTACAATGTAATAATTGAAAAAAAATGACTATTTTCTCCTTTATTTAAAAATGCTATTATTATATTTTCTTCAAGATGAAATGTTGCATAAATTATTTATATATACTTTTATTTTCCTCATATATAGCATATAATATTTATATTATTTTGGTATATTTATATTTCACAAGGGGGTTCTAAAAGATCTTATCTTGACCAAGAATACACAATATTTAATACTAAAGTTTTTTTTTTCCAACATAGTCACCATGTACATTTAGCCCAATGGCTTTCCAACTTTTTAAGACCCTCAGTAAAACAAGATTTGCCAAACTGTGAAAAATAAGCGCCTGTATCAGCTTCAATTTCTTCATTTGATGCCCACCCAGCTATTTCTTCAGGTTTGGGAACAAACTGGGACCCAAAACCGGTAAATATGGCGGACGTGGCAGCACTTGGAAGGGAAGGTCGTGTAGTTTTGCAGCAAAAATCCCAGACGTATGTGAAGACGCATTATCGTGATGAGAGAGCTTTCTTTTTTCGCATAGTGCGGACGTTTAGCCTGAATAGCATCCTTCACTTGGTCCAGTAGTGAAGCGTAATACTCTCCAGTGATGGTTCTGCCCTTCTGGAGTTGTCTACGAGCATGAGAATCCCAAAGAAGCGCAGGCATAACTTTTCCTCCCGATGGAATCGTTTTTGCTTTCTTTGGTGCACTTTCACCTGTTGCGCTGTTATAGATTACTCCTTCGTCTCTAGCCTGGTGTTTAGTAGTAACTATACTTGCCTCGTAAGCCCAAGATCGCGAGTTCAGTCCCGGCCAGAGAAAGTATGGCTACCGTGGGTCCGTGTTGTAGATTTACGGCAGGAAAAAGAACCTCAAGCCTGAAAGAAGAGGCTTTTGACAAAATTTATCAGCTGTTTCATGCCCTGATATGAATGAGACTCTGACCTTCTATGTTAAAGAGCATCCGTAAATAAAACAATCAACAAGTCTCTGACGTATAGTGATGGCTCCATATTTCATCAACTGCCACGAAATGCCGGAGAAACTCGTTGGAATTTCGTTTAAACAAGTCTAATCACTCTTGCGTAATGCTCAATCGAATGCGTTTTTGTTCAATTGTTAACAATCGCGGTACCCTTTGAAGGTCTGTGCAATGTCGGTCAACTCATGTGCGCTCAGCTGGCGATCATCGAGTACGGCATCGTGCATTTCTGTTACAAGCTCGACGATCGTAGCAGTTTCGGGACGCTCTTAGCGTTCATCTTGAATGGACCATGCCTAAAGTCACAGACCATTTTTTAACGAAAGGGAAGAATGCTTTAATTAGGTATCCAACTCCTTTTATACTTCTTCAGGTAATTCATCTGTTCCGTTCTCTATCATTAAGCTTCTTTTGCGAGGTCTACTCAAATCTTTCCTCCCAATTGGTTTGTAATACATTATGATCTTTCCATTTAATTTTTTCATCTACTCTATCTATCATTAGTTGATAAAATATTCAAACGTGATCTCATTATTTAATTTTTTATTTTATCAACTCCAGTGCATCTCATTTTCATTTCCGCATTCTGTATAAGCGATTTCTCTCTTTTTGTTAATGTCCACCATTCGGAACTGTATATAAGACTAAGTACAGCCATAACCTCATTTGTCTCTCTCTTCTAGTTTTTCTTCTAATTTGTATTTCTGTTTGGATTAAACCCTTCAAAACGAGTACTTTATCACAGCTTGTATTTCAGTTTCATCCATTTTGTTGAAAATGTTAACATTAGTTTGTTTACACGATCGTCACAAACATATGACTACACCTACAGTCTGAAACCTTGAGCATCTAAAGGATGATACTTAACAATTATCATAGTAATTTGGTCATCTTCATGACATCTCTCAGTCAGACCGAGAACTTTTAGAACACCCCTAGCATATGTTGAAAATAACACAAGTAAATCAAATGCGCCAGCCAGTTTAGTAAACCTGCACGCCTGGCATGCTTTCATTCTAGTGTATGCTAGCAAAACATTTCATAACACAATCTTCAACTTTATTTCTGTGCAGTATCATCAAGCACCAGACTATTGTTTTTTCAAGCCAAACAGTTTCCTGAAGAATCCACAAAAATCTGTTCCGAAATTACTTAATGTGAACATTTTCGTGAGAAGGGCAAACTGCGATAAAAGTTTCCTCTCAGACTTGTGTTTAGTAGAAAGAAAACTACATGTGTATTGACAAGCATACTCCTAAAGCACAGGCACCAGGGTGGACCACAAGTTGTATTTATTGCTGTTGGATATTTAACTTCGCCAAAATAAATGTCCCAACTTCGTCGATTTTTCTTATGTCTCATGAATTTAAGGTCACTTTCGGGAAATATTCCGTCTCCGCCCCTATGTGGTGGTATAGTGGACTAAAATATGTTGAAAATCTTCGATTTCGGCTCACATTGAACTGTTGCACGCCCATTTTCATCGTAATTTTGTCGCATCCTTCAGCAATCTAGAGGAATCCAGGCCAACATATAGTGCTCGTATGAATTCAACATGTCAATATATTTTTCTTTGGTTCTGCTCTGATCTCTCTTTTTACTCTATGAGAAATCTGTGCCATCCATTGAATTGAAGCTTAAGCATACATCGTATTCAGAAAGTAGGACAACCATATGGAGAAAAGAACAATTCATCTTCACGAGACTGCACAACAAACACAAATAAATGTTTCTGAAACGAAGAGGCATCTTATGAGGGATTTTCGATGATAGCTCTCTCGTAAGTCTATGAAGGTACTTTGACAGGGGGAACACGATTAAGTTTTTTCATCTTAAAATATCTAAAAATTCATGCGAATTGCAAAATATAAGACGCCATACTCAAGTGATCCCGTTAAAGTAAATATCTAATAACCGTGCAACATATTCACTCTGTCCGTTTTTCAGTGCACTGTTTCATTAAAAGGGGAACACAGTCAAGCCTGGTTCATCCAGAAAGAACTCTTGTCGTATCATGGAAGGAGTATGAAGTCACTGATGTTGAAAAATGTGAGTTACAGGGTTTGTGTAGCTTGTAGTGAAAAACAAAGGATTTGTTACTGAGTAATTGGAAGTGAACTCTAACGGGACCATGTGTTGACCATGGCACCTCATATTTTTGTTTCGACGGATAATAAAGTCAGGTTATTTGAGTTACGAATCACTTGAGCGCGGATGCTTATTGTGTTATAAGAAATTATAAAAATGATGCCCCTCAGCGGCAATACATTGCCGGTATCTTTCTATGAAATGTCTGTATTTCATTTAACATTTCTTCCGTAAGTACACGACTGTTGGGAACACGTTTCTTACTATTGAGAGATCCTGTCTCCCGTAATTTTTTAAAGTAAGTTGGCAAGCAGTTTCTATACCTGTAACACGATTGTAGATATTTTCTTGTAAATCGCCCATCGTTTCTCTGCAGGATCGTTGCCACATACGTAAAAAACAGTTCTTCAAGACTATGTTTATACAGTGGCTGAGAGGAAAATTAGCACACAGTTTACGCACACTCAAAGCGTCTACAAATCCTCCCTAAAACTAATTACTAGCTGCTATCTGCACATGTATAAAATAAACCTCACTTTATTAGAACCAAGTGTGTTTCCTGATCTTCCACCACTTATTCAGCGTGTGCATGTCGTAAAATCATTGACAATTCTTGACGTTAACTTCATCTCTGCATTGTAGAAAATAATCTCAACTTTATGACCACTTGCAAAGACCGATACCATGACTTAAAAGTCATCAACAGATTGTTTTGTCTAATCCCCTGTGTTACTTTGAAGTTAATAAACTTTTCTCTTGTCATATTCACCGACTACTTTTTGTGCAGTTATTTCATTTGTTTCAAATGTGTCATGCATATGCTCAATATAGATAGCTCATATCACCTATCCTTTGTGTTTGATTGCATAGCTTCCTATTTAGGTATAGTCGGCCCTGGTGGTTTAGTGGTAACCATATTTATCTCGTAGACCCAAGGTCATGGATTCAAGCCAGGCCAAAATGGATGGATCTTTTAGGGCATAAACATTATACATATAGCTTCCTTCGGAAGAATAATACGAGGGGCACTCTAAAAGTTTTCAGCCTGACCAAGAAAACTCAAGATTTAAGGTAAATGTTTTTTTTAACAAACTCATTTAACATACTCAAGCGTCTGTCTCAGCTTCAAACTCATCATTTGTTGTGCATCTTGGTCCGCCCAGTCATTGCTTTAGGTTTGGGAACAAAAAGTAATTTCTGGGAGCCAAATCCGGCCAATATGGCGGATGTGGAAGCACTTGGAAGTGAAAATCATGCAGTTTGGTAGCAACAATCGCAGACATGTATGAAGGCGCATTAAGGAGTGAGAACGTTCTTTTTCGCAAAGTGTGGACGTTTAGTCTGAATAGCATCCTTCAGTTGGTCCAATAATGAAGCATAATACTCCCCAGTGATGGGTCTGCCCTTCTGTAGGTAGTCTACGAGAACCTTACCAAGAAAATTTTAGAAAATCATAGCAGCTGAAACCATTTTTCTTTCTTTGGCGCACTTTCACCTGTTGCCATCCATTCTTCGTCTTTGACATGTATTGACATGTTTCATTTATTATCATGAAACGTGGGAGATACTCACGGGAATTGCGTTTAACCAAGTCTAAACACTCTTGAGAAATGTTCATTCGAATGAGTTTTTGGTCCATTTATAACAAACGCAATACAAGCAGAAAGCTTTCTTATACCTGAAACTTCGTGTAAAATGTAGTGGACATGACCTATCGAGGTCTTTGCAATGCCAGCCAGCTAGCATACCTTTAGTAGGCGATCATTGGGAGGCCCTGAACGCTCATCATCTTGAATGGATTTACGACCGCGCATTCAGCAATCCACTTTTTAACCGTCGAAAACGAAGGGGAAGAATCTTTTATTTTGAAATGTAACTCCTTAGGTATTTCTGTTGAGTTTAAACCCTTCAAAATGAAGCACTTCATCACTGCTTACATTTCAGTTTTATACATTTTGTAGAAAAGGTTAACCCTAGTTGGTTTACACGATCGTCACAAAGTGACTGCACTTACGCTTTTGAAATGTATAGCCCGTCATCCATAGGATGATACTTAACTGTCATAGCAATTTGGCCATCTTCACGGCATCTCTGAGTCAGGCTGAGAACTTTTAGAACACTCTTAGTAAAGCTATTGGTCCCACATCGTAGATTTACGGCATGTAAATGAATCTCATATCTGAAAGAAGAGGTCTCTGAGCAAAATTTATCAGCCGTTTTACGCATTGAATTGATTCGGATGCTAATGGTCAATGTTAAATAGCATCCTTAAATAAAATAAACCTAAACCTAACCCATATAAATTTAATGGTGTAAAAAGAGTATTTTCTGATATGTGTGCACCATGTTTTGTCAGTTCTAGATGACCCCATACATTTGTGATTTACCCGTAAAGTTGAACTACTTTCTGAACATTAGAAACAACTTCGATTTAGTTTCGGTTTCCAGATTCGGTTTTGTAACAATAAATATGTGTAACATTAGAAGCTAGTATATCCACGAAGGAGGGGCAGGAAAGAGGCGGGTTGACAACAACTGCTATATCGATTCCTCGACTTTGTGTTATGGTTCGATAGGCAGCCTCTTTACGTCTCTATTTGGTATGCACAGGGAGGTGGACTGAGGGTGCTGATAAATCTTAGGGCGCCGACTGGAAATCTAGCGTCTCTACCAAAGTTAGATAAATAGCGGAAAGAGGTTGACGTTACTTTACGTCATCATCCAGCGAACCAATAGCAGCTCGCCGATTACGGTTCGATTGGGAACTGGAAATTGTCGAAGTTAATGACGAACATAAAATAAAAGTCTTTTGTTTAATATCTCTTGTCCTCGCTCCATTTAACACCCAGTTCATATTTGAGATATTCTTTTTCAATTCAAGGATAAGGCATGTAGAGTTTTATCTGAAGAAAATGCAGAATTAGAAGAAGTCAGGGCGGTAAGATGATAATTATATAGAGACCTAATGAGAACATGAGAATGAAAGCTCAATTAAGTATATTGTGAAAAAAATGTATGATAATTCTTTATGGAACAGCCCTTGTACATCTACACATGATGGTTTTCTTAACTCTTTTTTTTAATTAATAAAGTCTTGATATTAATTTGGATAAGGACTTTGTAGCTCCATATAAAAAAGCAAAGTTGAGACAACCACTAGTACTGACCACTATCACACAGAAGCCGTTGAAGTTCAATAACCGCTATCTCTTGGAATAGTAATCATCGCACGCTTCTTGTGTAAAAAACATCGGAAGAGCATTTTATATATCACAGAGTAAAAGATGAAAAGAGCAAATACCGGTCAAGAACTACTGCATGAACTCGGAGAGGCAACAGGCTGTGGGGAAATAATTCTTTGGGGTATGATAATGAGAAATATCCTTATCCTTCTATTCTGATAATAAATTATCGTTTTCAGCAATGATAAATTTATTTTTATTCAGAATAAATAAAGCTATAAAATATTTTATTTATTGAGAAATTTCTAACGATTTATGTGCATTTTAAACTATAACCTGCATATAAAACTACCATGTATTTAGCAGCAGAATTGTTTCTGTTCTCTCACTGTTCATTATTAAGTCCACATATCCAGTCAAGAACTTCAGACCTTCAATTATTCTCAAAGCACAAATATTAACATCCTGACTGACAGAGCATGAGATGAGAGTTGGTTAATTACAAGTTTGGTTTGTCCTTTTCGACAAATTTCCCTTCGTCTGGATTCAGTGAACCATTAGCTCGCGAATCGTAGTTCTCATATTCAGATGTTGATACTCGATTTCACTAAATGCAATTTGCTACAATCTTCAACGACTGGATGAATTAAATTAGAAATTCCTTCTGATTATGACGTAATGATTGAATAACTGAAATAAGTGCATGCACCCGCACTAGTTCATGATCAGGTATGTCGATCCTGGTGGGGTAGTGGTAACCATACTTGTCTCCTAAACCCAAGATCGGGGGTTCGATTCCGGCCAGGACCGATGAATTTTTTCGGGCGTAAAAATTCTAAGTATGTCTTCCTTCGAAAGGGAAGTAAAGCCGTGGGTCCCGTGTCGTACATTTACGGCACCAAAAAGAACCTCAAGCCTGAAAGAAGAGACCTCTAAGCAAAATTTGTTGGCCGTTTCACTCCCTGAATTGAATGGGACGCTGATGACCTGAGATGTTAAAGAGTATCCTTAAATAAAACAAATAAAAAATTATTAGGTGTGAATTCAATAGTTTCTATTATATTAATCCCGTTTTAATTAACAGGACAGGATAAGCTGTAATATTTATCATTTCTGTTCCATTATAAAATATTGTGATAAATGTCTTTGATGTGTAAACTGATAAACGAAATTTCTTTCATATGAATTTCACAGAAACTTAATGGATTGTTTCAAGAAGTTCCCCACTTATAATATATAGGTGTTCAAAAGTTAAGCATAAATCAAGAGTTTAGAGAAACAAAAGAAACATTTGCACAGGGAGGTGATATCGTGAGGTTGGGTAAACGCAAATTGCAAACACAACAACAGCGTTTATCACTGGTCAGCCCTATATCACTCTTTTTGTGCTTATGCAGCCAACACAGGTGGTCGGTGGTCTACCAGCACAGTATTCTGTACCGCCACGGGTGGCCGAGGTCGTTAAGGCACGGACTCGTGAGCGGGAGGTCTGCGGTTCGAATCCCGCCAGGACCGTCCTCCCTGACTGGGGTTTTTTCCTCAGTCTTCATAACTGGCAAATGCCGGGGAGGTACCTAAACTTAGGCCTGGAACGCTTCCTTCCTTAAAAAAAAAATATCCTTTCCCAATTTATCATTTCATCGCATGTATCATTAGTGTCCACCGCCTGTGGTGCCTCAGTAGTGAAAACGGGCGTTAAACACTACTCAAAAAAAAAAAAAAAAACAGTATTCTGTAATAAGACCTAAAAGTTAACGCTCTGTTGCAAGACAGGCTCGAGGCAGGTCAGACACAGACCAAGTCTCTACAGCCTAATGTGTCGTCTCCAGTCTTTGTTGAATGATCCGAGACAGAAGAGACATTGTATATTGTCGCCCAAGAGTCACAGCTATCTGTCATTAACGGCCAGGCAATCAGCAGAGCATGTCCGGCTCAGTCCAGTGCGTTTAAGAGTGAGTCAATGCTGCTCTGAATCACCGAAAACAAGTGCTCTCGGTGATAAATCTTTAGTTTGATTCGCACAGCGATGTAAGAGGCTTCCCATATTGTTAACGTATGAAAGAAAACTTATCAATATGCTGTAGAATTTACTGTTAATAGAGGAACATTTGGTTTGTTTGTTATCACCGATGATTCTTGTCACTCTTTCAGAAAATGCTTCTATTATTTGTAGATAAATAGCTTAATTATCTCTGTTCCGGATTTCCATATCGTTGAACTTTCTTTGAAGTAAAGATATCCAGGAATTTCCAACAGTATCTTCACTAAAAATGAGAGTATTATTCCCTTAGGACTGTTCGTACCTCCACACTTTTTCCGTGAGAACTGGAAGCAGTTTCAACATAACATTTTTGAACAAGCATTCCACGATACTGTAACACACACTTGGCCGATAGGAATAACCACAACGCATATCAATCTTCCTATAAAGACCTAGAAAAAGATGAAAATGAAGTCGGAACAGGTTTAAAAGACCTAATTCTAGATGCTGGCAATGATAAATCTGATGACAAACTACTTAAAAGTTACTTTGAATTATAAATCAGCAGGACCTCAAAGCTAACGAAGAGATTAATAAACCTACTTCTTAAAAATTGAACAGCCTAGTGTAAACTTACTGCCAATGATATCTTTATTTTTGGATGCACCCCTCTGGTTTATTTATTCATGTCTATCCCATTAAATATTTTTTTCAACATCAAGATTTTGAAACTTGCTTATTCATTGACCAGGCAATGCAGAAATATGAATACATTGAATATTAATTTACTTTCTCTTTTCAGAAAACCCTTAAGAAGGTTTAATTGTTCCAATGCACTCCACACCAGTAAAACCATCAAATGTGAAAGTCTTGGAAAATATTGATGTGAATGGTGTACTGTGGGTGGAAAACAATGTCACTAAGGGCCTATGTGTATTTATCTCTCTGTAACTGTAATGGCCTGTAAAAGCTGTATTCCTCGCCTCTTGCAAAGGAAAAGTTTTTCCAGGAGACGAGAGTTAGGTGACCATAAAACGTTCCCGCAGGAAGACGTTCTGTGGAAACTGGGGGTACATGGAAGCCCGTGGGCGGATGAGAGTCAAACAAAAGTCATAAACCGACTGCACGACCCACTGCTGTGCGCCCCGGTTTTGAAGCTTCCTCTGTTATACGTTAACGGCTAACGTTGAGGTTTTCTCTCTTAGGTCACTGGGTACCGTCTATGACGTTCTCTTCCTAAACCAGCTTCGCCGCACAGTGATTATATGGGCACGGCTTCTGTGTGCAAAGGGACAAGAAAGATAATAATCCTGGCTTAATTAGAAACGATTCATTAGAGTGCTGTCTCAGAACTGAATTCGGTTATGTTATCTCGGTAATGGTTACAGTGGAATATATAATAGAAATACATAAAACACTTAAATAGCCACACAATTTTCGTTATATTTAGAACAAGTATGAGGAAGAAATAGTGTGGCTATTTATCTACTTCTCGTTATTTTAGTTACATTGTTCCAAGATTTATTTTATTTTAATTTATATATATATAGCTTGAAGTGGTTTTTACTTGGGCGTGTCGACGATGTCGCCCCACGTTGGATGTGCCCGATTTGAAGTGGTTTCTATATGTAGATGTTGATTTTGTTGTTGACCGAGGGTCCCACTCTCATACTCCGAATCGTTCAGCGGTCCGAAGTCGCCTTTAGTGTTTTATTGGTCACGGGAGAAGGGAGATGGAGAGGGGTGGTTTAAATCACACGGCCTCGCTTCATTTAAACGCATTGAAATGTTTAACCACACTATCGGCCACCTGGTCCATTAGCTCTCTGACTTTGATGACGCGTGCTACTTATGCTGCATCTGTGTGCCTCTCGTCTACTGCTCCTAGTAAAGCGCTGTTGATCATTAGAGAATTAACGAGACGTACGTATGACTAAGCGAATGTATATGAGTGAGCCGAACGTAAGACTGGAAAAACGTACATGTGAATGAACCGAATGTAATACTGAGAAGCGTCGCACTGCCTTAACTTCCCGATTTGAACTGCGGCTGCCATCTGGTAAAAACTGTCTGGCAGAAATATGTGCTTTGCTAGATTTTTTTTCTGCTTATATATGAAATCCAAATGTAGTTACGTCGTTTCAAAACGTTACGTGGGGTTCATAACTCAGTGCCCAAGGCTTCCCTGAGCCTTTGAAATGTTTAAATATTATTGGTGAATTCTTGGGCTCCCAAACGCGCTTATTTTAAATTTATCGCCTTTCTGACACTTTAATGGAGAGTTCCTTATCATACGATGTAACGACTCTTAACACCTGTTCCCTCTCCTACCTTCAACGAATTTTGAAACATCTTCAGCAATTAAGATACAAAAGGACTTATTGTTCGGCCACCTGCATGCACTTAGCTTTGTTACAGTAGGGACAGCCATCGCTCTAGCCATTACCTGCAGAAGAAACACAAAAGACGATAAAAGGCAATCTTTTCCCTATTGTTATAAAGTCAAACGTCCAGGTAGCCATGAATACATTTTAGCAATACATTAAATGTCCTTGTTTGCTACTATAAGCTATATATATATATATATATATATATATATATATATATATATATATATCATAATCATTGCCATTTACATTATCTAAAAGCATTTACGCTTGGAAGATTTGTCACAAAATATATATATTGTGTGTATGGGTATATGCAATACTTAAAAATCCATTTTCTACTTCAAATATTTTTTTCTTAGTCCTCTGTATGACACATAAAATTAATAAAGTAATAAAACAACAATGAAATTAGACAAGAAAGATCATATATATAGCCATGTCTCCAGGTTTGGAGAGTGACGAGGGGGTATAATCCAAATGATAGGGACCAATTGATACTCAAAAATGGTTTAAAATAAAAAGGTTTACGGCTAGTTTTGCCATGATGAGTAGAGCTCCAATTAAGTGCAAAAGAATATAGTCATCTTATCATCAGAAACGTATTGAGGTTGTAGCTTGGTGTGACGAAGATCGGACCTCTAAGCATTGTGACTTGGCCGTGGCAGAGGCGGCGTTTTTTTTTTTTTGTGGTGTTTAACGCCCGTTTTTACTACTCAGGCACCACAGGCGGTGAACACTGGTGATACATGAGATGAAATAATAAATTGGGAAAGGGTTTTTTTTTAAGGAAGGAAACGTTCCAGGCCTAAGTTTAGGGACATCCCCGGCATTTGCCAATTATGAGACTGAAAAAAAACCCTGGAAAAAACCTCAGTCAGGGAGGACGGTCCTAACAAAATTCGAACCCAGACCTCCCACTCACGAGTCCGCGCCTTAACGACCTCGGTCACCCGTGGCGGCAGAGGCGGCGTAGACCGAATGACTTCGAAAGAATAATTCAAATCAGGGCGTGAAACGGCCGATAATTTTTGCTCAGAGGCCTTCTCTTTCAGGCTTGGGGTTCTTTTTCGTGCCGTAAATGTACGACATGAGACCCATGGCCTTACTTCCCTTCCGAAGGAAGCCATACTTAGAATTTTTACGCCCGAAAAAAAATCCATCAGTCCTGGCCAGGATCGAACCCGCGATCTTGGCTTTAGAAGGCAAGTATGGTTACCACTACACCATAAGTCTCAGGTTTTGTCTTTTTATACCGAGTTTATCTTTCGAAATTCTGGCCCAACCTTTGTTACGATTGCTACTAGTTTTATGAAGGTCTGCCTTGCACTGAGGCATTTTGGATGCCTGACTTTGCAGTAACTTTCGTGCTTGTTACGCTATACAGTTTTGCGTTATTACGTATATCGGCGGATTGTTGTATGTCGTCTCTGTCTAATACTGTTTGCTACACCAAGCTGTAAATGTGACAATATCTACTTTTCCATAAGTTCTTGGAACGCATTGGAATTTAGCGTAGAAATATGTGGGAGGGGGGTTGCACGTACAGCATACTTTCTGTTAAAGTTAATCCAGAAGTTACACTATAACTTCGAGAAAACGTTCGAATATTTGATTTAGAAAGGATGCTTTTAAATAGTAACGGAAACTTTTCTCATAATTGTTGTGAAAGTCACGAAATCATCAAATATGTTTAAGAAGTAATATACACCGCAATTTTGGTACAAATATACTTTTATTAATTTAATTTTTGACGCTCTTCGATCTCAGCACAATAATTTTAGGAGCATTTAAATTTATACTTAATTATATATTCGAAATGTTTAATTTTTATTTGGATGTGACAACTGAATTAAAAGTGTTAACAACAAACCTCAAGAGAAAAACCAAATAATTCTTGCGTCATCTTTTCATATTTTCATGCAAAATCTTGAATTTTAGATAACACAGTTACTGAAATGTAATGTGAAATATTATCCCTCAAGTTACAGCAGAGCTCTCGCACTAAAGAAGAATTTCCAAACTAATTTTCAGATTTCAAAACAATGAATCCTGTTTTAACTTTCATAGCTCAATCTTTCAAACAAGTAGACGTGGAAGATATTTCACATAAGATCAGCTAACACTTTCTTCAATGATTCAGCACTTGAAAACGAAATAATTAGACAACGAAATGCAATGAGGCAACATTTGGAGAATATAAGTGGCATATGTGAAAGAGGTATATATCTTAAATTTTTTATAGTGCTTGTCTAGTCAAATAAGACTTTTTTAATACGAGGGGTATCGAGAATATTCGGGACTAGTGCTGCCATCTGGTCAAAAACTTACTTTGAGACTAATGACCGCCGTCACCCTCGAAGTAGTTCCCTTCGGTCCCAGCGATTCTGCCATTTTCCTAGTGCATTTTGAAAGTCCTGTACTTTGAGGGTGTTTAGCACAGACAGCTTTTCTTCTTGAATCCTCTCAATTGTGTGGAACCGACGTCCTTTCAATTTGATTTTCAGTTTGGGGAACAGAGTGAAGTTGCAGGGTGCCAAATCAGACGAATACGGTGGGTGGGGGACAACCATCATGTAGTTTCTCGTCAAAAAGCTCCTGGTGAACAAGGAATTGCTATCGTGATGCTACAGCCAGTTCCCTTTTCGCCAAAGTTCGGGCCGTCGTCTTTGCACTTTTTCACGGAGCAGTCGCAAAACGTCACAGTAGTACATGGAATTCACGTTTGGTTTGATGGGACGAATTCTTTGTGCACAATCCCCTTGGTATCAAAGAAAACTAGGAGCATGCTCTTAACTTTGCTCTTCACTTGTCTCGCTTTTTTGGTCTTGGTAAGTTCGGGCTCTTCCACCGGGAGGATTGTTGTTTTGTCTCAGGGTCATAAGCGTACATCCAGCTCTCGTCGCCGGTGATGACTCTGGACAAGAAGGTTGGGTCATCAGGTACGGCCTGACGAAGCTCCTTGCAAAATTCAACACGCTGCGCCTTCTGATCAGCAGTCAGGATCCTTGGCACACATTTTGCGGCTACACGATGCATGCCGAATTCATCAGTTAAAATTCTTTGACATGTCCCATACCCAACTCCCACTTCATGAAAAAGGTCTTTAATGGTTCAACGTCGATCCTCAGGAATCAAGTGTTGAACTTTGGCAACAATGTCAGGCGTTGTGCAGCTGACGAACCTACCGGTGTGAGCATCGTCTTCAATAGCTGAACGACGGCTCTGAACCAAGCATGCCACTCAAACACACGTGTACGGCATGTTTTGTCCTTCAAAAGGACATGGTTCATGTTTTGAACCATTGCGAGGGTCTCCGTAGCATTTTCCCCGAGATTTGCACAGAATTTGATGCACACTCTCTGTTCTAATCGTAAAATCGCCACACACTACACGCAGAGTATCATGAAAAGTACGATAGAATCTCAACACATCTACGCAGCTGTATAAAACTCTACTGCAACTACTATTGAGATGGCAGCACTAGTGCCGAATATTGTGGATATCACTTCTTATAAACATTCTAAAAGTTAAGCCTAGTAACAAACTATATCTTTTAGATGGTGTGAGTTTGTCTCTAAAAAATTATTCACCAGATTATAATTAACTTGCTGATTGTATACAAAGGCGACCATCTCCTTAAATTACATTGAACAATTAACAACTTTCACCTAATTTTTAACATTGAACACTTAACAACTTTCACCTAATTTTTAACATTGAACACTTAACAACTTTCACCTAATTTTCACAGAATATGTAATTTTTTAACAATTATTTGTCATTGCTTTTAATTGAAGTACTATACTATACTATTTTATAATATAATATAGACATTGTGTTATCATTATCAAAGTACTTAAGTTTAACACATTGTCTTTGTTATGGTTTTCTGGGCTACATTACAATAGCTTCATATGTGTAAATAGTTAAAAGTTAGCACAAGCTTTCTGTCTTTCTTCCCTTTTTGGGCGACTGTCTCCGGAATAAAACAATTTGTATTAAAGACTTCCGAATTTTCCTGCACTTTGCAGCCACACATTGTCAAAAGGTAAAGAAGTTTTCTAAGCAAGAACCAAAACACCAATATGTATTTTTGACTTTGGCCATTATGAATCTTGTGTCAACTCGTGTATGCTCATATATCAAAATATGTGTCGAACAGTTTTCAAAACTGTTTGTCTTCAATCTCACATTAAGAACTTGTGACAGATCGTCCCCTCTCCATCTCCCTCCCTCATCCCTCCTCTTTCCTCCCGTGACCAATAAAACACGAAAGGCGACTTAGAGCCTCTGAACGACCCGGGGCATGAAGTGGGACCCACGGTCCAGCAACAACATCAACACCAGCATTTAAAAAAATAGAATACCGCTTCAATTCGGGCACCCTTGTCTGTGGCGACATCGTCGACACGCCCCAGGAAAAACTGCCGTATTTAGCCTATCAGCTTTAAGTCATCCTATAGCTGCAGAGTGTGATATGAAGCTTTTTTCCTTTTTAGAAACTTTTCTTTTCCGTTGCATTTCACTTCTTAATGCTTCCTCCCTATCCTGCAGTACGCTACACTCTGCTTCTTCTTCATTTTCTTAGCCTTGATAGCAGACGATGGTCTTTGCATTTCTTGTGTTTTCTTTGTGTCCGAGAACTAACAACATCTGCAGTCTTATTTCAGTTTTACTTTATCCTCGTTCGTCATCCTTGTGTCTGTATAGCTTAAGAGTGTTTCGTCTATTTCGTTTTCCAAATCCTGCTAATAGTTATACATCGGTCTTCCTTTCCTTCTAACTGTTCAGAAATAACTCCTTTGCGTTTTAAACGTGTTTTTCCTTCTTGCTATTATGTTAGTCTCCTATACACTCAGTTCCTTTCGTATCGATATCTGCACTTCGGTAATTATTTCTCAGGCAAAAGCTGCTGTAAAGTAATCAGCTGGAAAGGAGCTTGTTTAAGTGTTTTAGCGGTAATAGGTGCTGAAAACGAATTTATATAATTTTATCAAAATAAAGATTGTTAGTTTTTTCCTGAGAAACTTTCATCCAATTATGCTTCTAATTTACTCAAAGTATAATTGAATTCTGTTTATATTCTTGTTTAGGAATATTTCCAGAAATGCATGGCAATCCTGGGAAGAAGAAAAAAAAAAGGAATAAATTTCCTCTTAAACGGTCTGGATTTTTGCAAGGGATTAAGAACTGGGTTGTCAGAGACGGAGAAGGATTTATTCGGATGTTTTGCTCAACAGCTGGCCGTTTGTGCCTATCACCTCAATGGGGAGCCTGCTAGAAGAATGGAAGAGGAGAGCAGTCACCGGGCGGCCAGGTCGAGTAGCGGTGCGGGACGAAAGTAGAAGGGTTGTCGTTGTTAATTTGTTTATTTACGAACGCTCTTTAATATCTCAGGTCATTAGCGTCTCATTCAACTCAGGGCGTTAAACGGCCGACAAATTTTGCTCAGAGGCCTCTTCTTTCAGGCTTGAGGTTCTTTTTCGTGCCGTAAATGTACGACATGGGACCCACGGCTTTACTTCCCTTCCGAAGGAAGCCATACTTAGGATTTTTACCCCGAAAAAAACCGGGTTTGAGCCCGTGATCTTGGGTTTTGGAGGCAAGTATGGTAACCACTACACCACCAGCGTAAAAGTGTCCCCAAAATTATTTCCAAAAGGAATAATCCGACGCCTTCGGAGTTCGACCATCTCTCAAGGGCCACCTTCCATACCAGATCCAGGACAGAAACGTTCTCAAAGTGCAAGCCACCTAACACAGCACCAACCCATCTCGCTCTGGCTCTTTCTACCCTGTAACAGAACGCACGAAATGAAATTATATAAAATGGGACAGCATTAAATTTGTGGAAAGGAAATATCTTCCCAGCATTTGGCTAAACGACCCAAGGTCAGAATAGCTGGCACTAAGAAATTAATGCGATTCCCAAGGCCTTTTGCAAGGTTTCATATTTGACTAGCTACTGTGTCATAACCACTCTAGCTATAAAGAACATGAAGTTCACTTCGGGTAACGTCGGTGACACTCGGTAAAGTTCTTTTTAAACTAATTTGCATTCGTTCGCAATGTTTCTAGTAAACGTTCAGTATCCATCATACATGTCATATTATAACAGGGTGGTTGACGAGGAGAGTTCGGCGTTCTTAAGTTATATGGCTCGCCTCTTGACTAAGCTACTGTTTAATTTGCTTTAATTTATTTAAAAGTAATAGTGATTGTACCACCTGTTTTTGCTAATAGAAATTGCACATTTTCATTGTTTTAATTTGGGTTTTAGGGACTAACTATTCCATGTAGGAGTAACACAACTCTAACTTATTGAACATAAAACTAGTAATAGGTGAACAAGACGCTGTGTCCAAATGGACTTATATGCCAAATTGGACTTTTTTGTCTTAGGAATCAAGGTTGCCAGACAACGGTAAAAAAACAAAGGATGTGATAAAACTTGAATGCTCTTCAAAATTCACATTCTAAGGTAGGGGTAAATTTTAAGTAGGTTTAAATCTAAAATGTAATTAACATTTATTTAAACTTTCCCTTCAATATTTAAATTAATTTTAAATACGCAGTTATTAAGTGTAAGTTTTGCAACGAAAGCCTCACTAAACGGTGTTTCCCGGGATGTTAAAAGGTTAACATTTTGGAGACGTTAGGTCAGGAAGGTTTGAATCTCAGAGATACCGTGAAAGACTGTTTTAACAACTTTATGTTTTTGGAGTATTCAGTTAATACTATGTACAATCATACTGCATGTTAATTATTGCACAAAAATTGGGTCAAAACGGTAACTATAGTATCTGCAATGGATTAACGCTGTTTTTTATAAGCTGATGTGTTTGTATATTGATTAAAGTTTTACTATGCGATCCACGCATCAGGTGCCTCTTGAACCTTGTTAATAAAGCGCATAATCATTCGCAAACAATATTTTGTCTTTGTGTTCACACAAAAAATGCACTAGCTCTTATTTGAGCGGAGTTGTTCTATAACAAAAATAAATTAACGGTATCGGCAATGAAATGGTTTAGCCGATTTTCTACTTTTGCTCAGTGAGCGGAAATGAACGCGCCGGAGCAGCAGCAAACCACCTGGCGCCCCCTACCAATGCGTGACAGCATTTACGCAATGCTTACATCCCTTTTCGCTTGAAAGAGTGGACGCGTAACCGATATTGGCACGGGGATCACCAACTGGTGACCGTTCCCGAATTCGATTCATTAGCAGCTCGGCACAGCTCCAGCTGTGGTAGCAAAAAAACTGGAGCCTTTGTGTTACTTTAGGAAAGCCTTGGGGCCCAGAAAACAAAGAAAATGTCGCTTACAATCATGGAGTCCTATTTCAGAAAAGGAAACCTCAGGGATGTTTCACATTGTGCCATGTTGTCCTCTGTCATAACTAGGGGATGCACTTTAGCAAATTACTAGTAGTATATCTTTATTGTTTTAAAATATTATATAAAGATTAAAAATATATTTTATGCATGGGTCGTAGACCGTACATGCTCAAGTTCGATTCACATATAGAAAGAGGAACAAATAACAATAATACAAATAAAACAATATTATTAATAAATAAATAAACATTAAAAATGGGAAGAACGATATTTACAGATATATGTGCTGAAACATATTATTTATAATTACGCTAGTTGTTGCATTCTAACCAGAAAAAATATTATTTCTAGCTTCGCGCACTTTGGTTAGGAAAACTCAACCAATTTATGTGGTTGGCAAAAAGGTCCCAGCATGCCAACTGTCCTCTAGTTACCTTAAAAAGTTTTCAGGAAATGACGCTTTTCTCAGGTGTTCTTGGTCAGAATATGTACCATTCCTCACCCCCTCCACAAAATGGGCAGATTCTCCTACCAGAACTATCCGTTATTTTTTCAGTCTTTCAACTTTCTAGCCTAAAATGAATGGATGTGTTTAACGCCCGTTTTTACTACAGAGGCACCACAGGCGATAGACACTGATGATATAGGAAATAATGTATTAAGAAAGGATTTATTTTTAAAGAAGAAAATGTTCCAGGCCGTAATTCTCCTCGGCATTTGCCATTTATGAGGACTGAGAAAAACCTGGAAAAACCTGTCAGGGAGGACGGCCCTGGCGGGATTCGAACCCCTGACTCCCGTCCACTAGTGCGCACCCTAATGACCTCGGGTACCCGTGGCGGTAACTTTCTAATCTAAGCTAACCCATTCCTGATCTTGCCTTTCTGCCTAGAACGAGCATATATAACCTCATTCGATAAGCTAAAGGGGATGGACAGATTCTCCTACCAGAACTACCCATTATGTTTTGCGTCTTTCAACTTCCTAGTCTAAATCAGGCTATTTCTGATCTTGCCTTTCTCCTTAGAGTGAGCAATGTATACCTCTTTATCCCCATGCTAATACAATTTCATTCGATAGGCTCAAAGAGACTTTTGTGTTCTGCCTCGATTTCCTGCCTGCTGATACCTTCTAGCCTTGTTCTAAACCTTCTTCCAAATGCTTTTATTGTTTGCATTGCCTCGTTGGCATAATGAACCCAGACCAATTCCTTTAAACTCTCTTTCTACCTCTGCAGCCCAGAACGTTGGTGTTACGTTTTGCATCTGGTGTCTATAGCTTTAGCGCGAAATGTGGACTGGTCTCTCTGTGTTAGTCTAAGTCAGTATTTCATCGTCCTTATTTTACTGATAACTGCATCTTCATAGCAATCCACTTCCCTCATGACCTGCAGTTTATGTTAGATATTATTTTGAACACTTAATACAAAGATGAAAAGTAATAGTTTATTATTAATTTTTAGTGTGACTTGCTTCAGATATCTTATAATTTTTAAAAATTTCATTTTAGAAAATTAAACTAAATAAAATTATTTTTTTAGCATTTAGTATATTAATGAATTTGAGAAATATTATTTTGTAGCATTTATGTGGGTCACTCGCAGTATACATACGGTATGCTCAAATTTAAATGGGATCTTACGTCACATGTTTCATAGCTATGTTTGCCGAGCATAGCCGAAGCAAGTAATATATTCCTTTAGCTTGATAATAAAACAAAAATAATTTCTGTGTGTGCTTTGTTTTGTTCCAAAAAATTAAACACAGGTTGTATGCCTTATTTATGTAACCGATATCAATTGGACATTGAGCATATAAATCAGCGATTGAAATTATTGACATGCTGTACTACAAAGACAGTAGTTGGAACGCGACATTATGCACGTTACAAACTCCTCAGTCGCTTAGACCAATGTTCCGCAATCGGTGTGGCGTCACAGAGTAAAAGTATGCCGCGATCTTTTACACGTTGTATTTATTTTAAAAGTTTTATCACAGCTGCATGTGCGTGCATTTCATTCTTTGCAACAGCACCGATGAAATAAGATGTTTGTTTATTCTTTATCATATGCCGTGAAGATTTATGTGTTCTAAGAAATTAAATGTCAGTTATTTGCTTACAGATTCTCGCTTCTCCCTCTGCTCTATGGGGCTTCTGTGTTATCCTTGCCACATGTTCTGTGTACGTGTTTTTTCCCATAATGCTGGGATTAGCAAAACTTTAGCTGTCCTTTATTACTTTATTAAGTTGTTTTGCCTCTTTCTCGTTAGTGCTTCAACTTTATTACTTTCTTCCTATATCTATTCACCACCCATTTCTAGGCTTCTCTTTGAAGAGAATAGGTCTTGCGTCTTGCAATTACTTCATTTCTGTCATCTGGAGTGATCCGAAAATAGTGATTGCTGGCCGGAATAATAATAATAATCATAATAATAGTAATAATAATAATAGAAATAATAATAGTAATAATAATAGTAATAATAATATTAGTAATAATAATGGTAATAATAATAATAGTAATAATAATATTAGTAATAATAGTAATAATAATAATGGTAATAATAATAGTAATAATAATATTAGTAATAATAATAGTAATAATAATAATAATGGTAATAATAATAATAATAATAATAATAATAATAATAATTGTTACTACTAGACTTTTTATCAAGATGAACAAATTAATTGTACGGAGTGTTCCGTACTATTATTACGAGTGTAAGCTATCCAAGCATTGAGCCCGAAAAAAGAAACAAAAATTAGTTTACCGACAATATAGTGACGTCATCTTAAAATCGACAATGAAAATAAAAAAAAAATTGAATTTTGATCAATCGCAGCCGAATTACAGAGGGAAACTATCGAAAAAAAATTATCAAATCCATTTTATCACGCGACGTGCATTTGTCTTGTGATCAGTGTAGCCAACTCTATATCTCCACTATATATTCCTGAACGCCAGTTGGTCCTGGTGGTGTAGTGGTAACCATACTTGCCTACTTAACCCAAGATCGCGGGTTCGATCCCGGCCAGGACCGATGGATTTTTTCGGGAGTAAAAATCTAAGTATAGCTTCCTTCGGAAGGAAAGAAAATTCGAGGATCCGACAACACTATAAAGAACCTTAAGGCTGAAAAAAGGAGCCTCTGAGCAAAGTTAGTCGGCCGTTGGAGGCCATGATTTGAATGGGATGCTGAAGACCTGAGATGTTAAAGAACGTCCGTAAAGAAACCAAATAAAAAAAATGACCACTTTGCGTCAAATGTGCAAATTGTTCTTACCATTAGGACTTCCAAACCACAGAATACAAACGAAAATAGAGACATATTATCTTTTTTCTCTCTCTCAGTTGGTACTAGAAAATCGAACGGTAGTGATTGTAATAATCGACTCTTGTGCATTTAAATCTCACGGTTTATGAATAGAATAGATATACATAAGTGCATACAGTGTTAATATTATGTGCGCGAATTTCAAATACACATCACTTTTATTCTTATTCTATTCTTAAAATAGTCCTAAACCCGTATTTTGCTCATCTCTATTGGCTTTACTGATAATCGGCGTTCTTCTGTCGCAAGATTGCTTGAAAAGGTTAAGTACGAATATACAACTATTATAGTATTCTAAGCCAAGTTTAAAGGAATTAAATTTAAATTCTTATTTTATTGGTGAAACAGTCCTAATAAATATCACTCGAGGGTGTGAGCTTTCGAGATAAATTCATGTACGTAGCTAGTGAATTTGCCAGTAATCTCAGACTCTCTCTGATATTACTTGTTATTATTTATTTAACCGTTTATTTTTATACTCAGTAATGCTACTATGGTACCCGGTAAATTAAAACATTTGTCAACAAAGTATTCTTCTCTGTCAAACAATGATGCCAATTAATTTCGTCAATTGTTAGAAGAAAACAAGAAACAAACAATTTTTATGACTGCAACATTACATGTTTCGAATAAAGCACAGGAAAGTAAAAGTAGCCAAACTTATCGTACAAGGCAAAGAACCACATGCCATAGTTGAAAGGTTAATAATGCCTGCTTGTAAATAAATGGCGAAAATAGTTGTGGTTCAGCAGCTGCTAGTGAAATTTCTCTCTCTGTTTACTCAATCAGACGCCGAGTTATTGACATGTCCAGTGACATTGGAGACATTGTGCAGGAGAAAATCAACAAGGTCAGAAATTTTCACTTCAGATGGACGAGTCCAGCACGAGGCCACGCACAACTTCGTGAAGAAATGAGACTTGCATTGTCAGCAATTCCACCAAGGACCAGTTGTCTGTGTGCAGCTAAATAGGCTCAAGTATCTCATTGAAAAATTAGTAGTAAAATAATTTATTTTAACACTGAAATCCCGAGCTTTAAGTACTCACTAAAACGTCGCTACTTCATTCTTATGCATTTTTAATACTTTTTCTCACTGAAAAGTGTGGGATTTCTTGGTTATCACCTTCTAGGCTACTGCGATGGTATAGCGGAAACGGTTTTGCTTCTAATTTGCTAGTCAAGTTTGAATCCAGTTTGCATTTAGCTTCCGGATGAGTTTGTATATACTTGGTGTCTGCACAGTATCATATATTTAAATGCTGCTCTGATTCGGGCCAATGAAATTTCTTACTTACCAGACGACTGCAGAGGGAACGATATGACCTCTGAACTGCGAACTCGGTTCGAATCCAGCGTGAATCGAGCTTCCGGTTTCAGATATTTTTGTATCCATGGATTTTGCTTGTATCACGTTTGTTTAACGCTTTATATCTCAGGCTCCTTTGCTAAATCGTTTAATTTGTTGATAATTCAATAATTTATTCACACTTTGTTCGTTCATTCTTTTGTTCATCTTTTACAGGTCATGGGATATTATTTTCTATTTCAAGTATATAAGCGCATGTTTTCTCCAAAATAAATATTTTATTATAAGAGATGAATTTGCTCTTTGTTATTTAGTAAAAAAAGTATATGTACAATAAGTTATATAAACACGAGTTATATCTATACAGAAAGCTGCTACATTGAAACATTCTCAGAGATGACACTGTTTTGCAGAGTTTTTTTGTTATACGAGAAACACAACTTTTTTACATGTCGAACAACTGTCTTTAATTTTGTTTTTCTTACATAACCCTATTTGACATGTCTTGCGTTTATCGGCCTTAGATGTCTCTTCAACCTTGGGTCAACCTGTCTCTCGTAACTTTTTAACAAGTTGGCGAAGAAGTTGCAGTTTCTCTACCTGAAATACGATTACTAGCATGAATCGCCTAACTACATCTGTGCAAGAATGTATCGCACATAAAATCCAAGACTATTTATATAGGGACATAACTAATGAAGAACAATTAGAACAGGTAGTGAAAGCACTACAAGAAGGTATAACACAAAGGCTCCCTCAAACAACTAAAGCTGCTATCTACTTATGCGTTATACAGTCTTGTCAGTTGACTTGTACAAGAACGCAGTCACGCTCTGATGGCCCGTAACTCAAATAACCTCACTGTATAATGAGAAATAGAGAAGCAGAAATGAAAAAAAAAAACACTGAAGCTGTCAATCAAATGACGGAATATTTTCAACTGCTTGTGTTGTTCTTCAAGGAAATAAAGAAGGAACATACAAATGTTAAATGCTATTGTTCTTAAAATTTACATAAAGTTTGAAGTAATAAGTCGCTTACTAAAACCAAATTAATTCAATTTAAAGGGCACTGGTTGATTTCCTAAACTCGTTAATTAGAAGTGACATTAACGAACGTATTCGAAGTTAAATCTCACATTTTGCGTTACATCCTTTTTCTAAGTTAATAAGAATTAAAAGAAGGTAGTTATAAGTTGATATCACAAGAGGGGCTGAGATTGCCATGAACCTCTTGAGTAAATTCATCTGGTAAGCTCCGACCCTCAAGTGATATTTATTAGGACTATTTCACTAATAAAATAAGAATTTAAATATGATTCCTTAAAATAGCTTACAATATTGAAATAGTTGTATATGAATGCTTAATCTTTTCAAGCCATCTAACAACAGACGAGTGTGCATTGTTAGTAATTCCATTAGAGAAGAGTTGGTTTGAGACTATTTCATGAATAGAATAAGAATAAAAGTAATATATATATATATATATATATATATATATTTGAAATTCGAACACATATTATTAACATTTGCATAAAATTGAATACCTATATTTTCAGAAACTGTGAGAATGAAAGTCTACTATTACAATCAGTACTGTTCGATTTACTACATTACTAATGCCAACATTTTTCCATTCTGAACAACGTGTTTATTAAGATTTATGGTTGCTTAAGCAGATATTGTTACATAATTTACTAAATGTTTTCAAACTGTTTGGCTGAATGTGCAAAAACAATTGCTTGAGTGAATATTTAGTTAAATTAATAATTACTGAAAACACAGAAAAGTGGTCAGTGATGCGTGTTCAGGAATTATATAGTGATGGTATAGAGTTGACTACACTGACCACAAGACAAATGCACGTCGCGTGATAAAACGGATTTGATATTTTTTTAATATAATTTCACTGCGATATCCGGCTGTGATTGCTCAAAATTCGAAATTTTGTTTCGTGTCATTGATCGATTTTAAGATGACGTCACATAAGTGAAATAGTCAGTATAAACCAAATTATACTGATCATTTCATGATAAAGTCATTTTGTTGATACATGATTTACATGTTTGATCAAATATTATGCCTCTTATCCATAGATGACCGTGCAGGGATTTGGAGCTCGACCATTGCATCACGTTTCATGAAAGAAAGAGGAGGTCGAAGGGCTTCATTTTGGAATCTATTGCGTCATCTTTTCCATGCATGTGCTACGTCTGCTATCAATTCTGACAATCCCTCTCATGCTGTATACCTACTATGTTAACAATAATAAGTTACAAAGTACGCGTAATTCATTATTTTTCCTTAAGACAAAGGCAAGGGACTTTGGGGTGGTTTTCAGCAACCGGCGCATAAGACTAAGCTAACAGCATGCGTCAACTGCGTTCTAAATTGTTGTCATGCTTTTTCTACAACCTGCATGGCTTATCGGAAGGATGTTAAGAATGTGCCCTTTGCAGGAAGAGAAAAAAGAAAGTCTGTTATGAAGTGAACAATAACAAACGAAAGAGCTCAATTAGTAAATGATGACGACACTATCGTTTGTATCTATTCTCTTGAATTTTTTATTTGTTTGGTGTTCTGTACTGTGTGTGGTGCGCCCGAAGCGTAGCAGGTTGCGGATGTGTGCGTGTGTGTGCAGTTCGCTTTCATCTCTGTGTTGCCAAGTTGCTGCATGCTCGACGTACCGGAAGAGGAGCTTTTCCTACGGTTACAAACTTTGAGCCCTTTATACCGAGGCGCTACAATATGGCATTTCCGTTCCACAAACCCCACTCTGCTCTACATTGGAAGAAAGAGCCTCTAGCTTGGGCCCAAAATAGACAGTACAGGTGAGGCGCATCTGAAAGCGAAGAAATGCCGCGCTAAACAGTTAAGAGTAATCGAGAAAAGGTACAGTATCAGAATCCAACGATGAAAGCAAACTGCCAAAGAATGCCCGTAATAAGGTACAAGTTAGAGCAAATCTTTTTGTAAAATTGCGTTGTGCCATCCATTTGCTTGGGCCCAACGGAGTGGTCCTACAGTCAGCTATTTAGCACTTCCATACCGGCCTATTTAAGTCATGATACTATCAATGATAGGCATTAAAGAATGGATACAGAATTTTGGGCCAAAGGATTACATCCGCGAGCTGGATAAACTTGATAATTTGTCCGCAATCCACTGCTAAGGAACACCAAATTACAATCACATTATTTTCTCATCTATTTTAGTATTCCGTCGTTACCAATATTTTTATTAATTACACTCTAAAAACTATCCAAGTTCATGAACTATCTAAATACTGGGCAAGTATGGTAACTTACTGTTTGGTTTCCAGTTATTTTACCTATAAAGGACAGCTGGGTAAGTTCTGGTAATAACTAATTTATTCTTAGAAGAATTTGAAAATATGGTGCTTGATACATACCAGCCTTATGGCTCAGAAATATTGAAGATACACTTGGAAGCGCATCATCTCAATAGTTTATGTCTCAACATCTAGTTTACTGTGGATTTAGAAAACAAACTTAGTTTCCAGGTTCTAGATGTTTTTATTTAAAGAAAATGCACTGACTGCTCTATATGGTTCAGTACATCGCAAAACCATTATATAGATAAATGTTTAGGTGCTAAATTACAGCATTTATCCTTCATAAAAAGAGTCATGGCTAAGAAATAATTCCAGCGGGTTAATTATATTTGCGGCCATGAGCATTTACATGCTGACAGCAATACATTCAAGAAGACGAGACCGTTGCAAACATCTCCACCAGCAAGGAAAAGCAAACTAACCTCAAGGAGTTTGCAACACAGTAGTATTTGTTCTGGATAAATATCAATCACTATTGTTATACTTCCGGTAGAAAATTACGTCCTGTCAAAACCGCCACGGGCCGAGGTCGTTAAGGCGCGGACTCGTGAACGGGAGGTCTGGGGTTCGAATCCTGCCAAGACCGTGCTCCTTGACTGAGGTTTTCTACAGGATTTCCTCAGTCTTCATAAATGGAAATGCCTGAGAGGTACCCTAAATCTAGGCCTGGAATGTTTCCTTCTTTAAAAAAAAAAGTCCTTTCCAAATTTTTCATCCCATGTATCATCAGTATTCAGCAGTAAAAACGGGCGTTAAACACTATTTTAAAAAATTCTTCTACAAATCGGTAACATGTGGAGGCGTTCTCTATTTGAGGAAATAGCCTAATGATAAAATTTCACAAAATTTTGTAAAGCATTGTTCTACTTAGAAGTACTAGACTTTGAGAGTACATGTCACTCTTTTTCAGAGTGCACACTTATGCACTTTTTCTTTTTTTAGTGGTGTGCTCTTGTATTCTTTTCACATAATTTAGTTTGTTTGTATTTGTTTTATTTATGGACACTCTTTAATATCTCAGGCCATCAGCCACCGATTCAAGCAAGGCGTGAAACGGCCGACAAATTTTGCTCAGAGGCCTCTTCTTTCAGGCTTGAGGTTCTTTATTGTGCCGTAAATGTACGACACGGGACCCATGGCTTTACTTTCCTTCCGAAGGTTGCCGTAGTTAGCCTTTTTATGCCCGAAAAAATCCCTCCGTCCTGGCCGGGATCGAACCCGCGATCTTGGATTTAGGAGGCTAGTATGATTACCACTACACCACCAAAACCGACAGATAATTTAGTGAGAGACTTGCGTTATAATTCTTGCCTACATTATAACTTCTAAGACGTACTGTATGGATGTTTTTAGGCTCTCCGAAAGTAAGTTTACAAGACCTAGTTCTCAAAGGCTTATAATATTTTTACTTAACTGCCTATGCACGGTGTTCTTTAATTAATACTCTGTTTTTCAGCACAGTCTTCGACGTGATAAAGTGCGGTGCCCTGGCAATTGAACTACCGCTGTTTTGATATCTTGATGAGTTTGTAATCTGTGACATCCAGGATGCTTTTTCAGAGCTGGAAGGAATTGGAAACCACTAAAGAAACTGTCCTGAATGTGCTACTCTACATTGAGTCAATTGCCAGTTTTCAATGCAAAATTCTGAGCAATATTTTGCCACATTCTGACGATTTATCACATAGTTTTCACTTTATAGACTTCCACTAACTGATGACATATTCTTTGCGTCAAATAATAGCAGGGACCTCCTGCTGCTCTAGTAGACCTTCATATGGAACAGGCTTTTGTCACCAAGATGGAAGTGTAAAGTGCTACCAACTTAATCTAAAGAAATATTTCGCCACAATTTCATAAGTAAATATATTTTGTAAATTTGTTTTGGGCTATTCCTCATAGTCAGGTTTAGAATATGATTTCTCCTTCACTAACCGTATCCACATCGCTGTTACCAATTTCTCAGTTATCGTTGTTTTGTAAGCTTACAGTAATAAACTCTAAAATCAGTTTTGTCGCTTCTAACCTTCATTATATTCTAATGGATTGGAGTTAGGGACACAGGAGGAATTTAGGGTCTTCCTTTTTACTTGTTTCACTTGTGTTCAGTATTGGCATTTCCGTTTGGTTAGCCAGGATCTAAGGGCGGTGAGGCACGGACTTGGAGATTGCTAGTGAACCCGTTGAACACTCCTCTTCAAGGAATTCTAGTCTCTCACAGTAGATTCCTTTCTGAGCAAATGCCACGTCACTCCGCACACAGCACCAGGAATTAAGTAACTTTGACAGGGAAAGGGCACACGGAATGGGAAGTTGGGGCGGAGGAAAGAGGCCAATGTGTGCAAATTTGTCCACTACAAATTGAAGGTCGACATACTACGAGATGCCAGATTTCTCCGAGGCACGGGAATCAGCATTGTGTATATGTGTGTGTATATATAGTGTATATACTATACTATATACTATTCACGGAATAGTAAAATCTTCTAAAAAGCGTAAAACTCATAAAAAGCACTCAGAATGCCATATAAAACTTTTTATGAGTACACACACACACACACACACACACACACACACACGAGGTGGTATCCAGCATATTCGGGACTGGTGCTACTATCTGTTCAAAAACTTACTTTGATACTAATGACCTCTGTCACCCTCGAAGTATTTCCCTTCCACACGTATACACGGTCTCAGCGCTTCTGCCATTTTCCAAGTGCATCTTGAAAGTCATGTTCTTTGAGGGGGTTTTAGCACAGACAGCGTTTCTTCTTGAATCCTCTCAATTGTGTTGAACCGACGTCCTTTCAACTTGTTTTTCAGTTTGGGGAATGGAGCGGAGTCGCAGGGTGCCAAATCAGGCGAGTACAACCGTCATGTTGTTTTTCATCAAAAAGCTCCTGATGATCAAGGAATTGTGACAGGGCGCATTACAGTGATGCAACGGTCAGTTCCCTTGTCGTCAAAGTTCGGGCCGTCGTCTACGCACATTTTCACGGAGCCGTCACAGTAATACGTGGAATTCACTGTTTGATTTATGGAACGAATTCTTTGTGTACAATCCCCTTGGTATCAAAGAAGGAGCATGCTCTTGACTTTGCTCTTCACTTGTGTGTGTGTGTTTTTTTTTTTTTTTTTTTTTGTCTTGGTAAGAGCGGGCTCTTCCATCGCCAGTGATCACCCTGGACAAGAAGTTTGGGTCATCGACTACGACCTGACGAAGCTCCTGTAAATTTCAGCACGCTGCGCCTTCTGATCAGCAGTCAGGATCCTTGGCACAAATTTTGCGGCGACACGATGCATGTCCAAGTCATCAGTTAAAACTCGTTGGCATCTCCCACTTCATGAACAAGGTCTTCAATGGTTCGACGTCGATCCTCACGAACGAGGTCTTGAACTTTGGCAATAATGTCACGCTTTGTGCAGTTGACGGCCCTCCGGTGTGAGCATCGTCTTCAATGACTGTACGACCGATCCTGAACCGAGCAGGTCACTCAAACACACATGTACAATTCATGCTTTGTCCCTGAAATACTTGTTGAATCATTGCGAGGGTCTCCGTAGCATTTTTCCTGAGGTTTTCACACAATTTGATGCACACTCTCTGTTCTAATCTTGGATCCATTGTAAAATCGCCAAATGAAAAGTACTATAGAATCTCAACACATCTACCCAGCCACATGAAACTTTAAACACTCACTCATCAGATGTGCTACTGTTGTTACTTAGCGGTAAAAAAGCTCTACTGGAACTACTGTCGAGATGGCAGCACCAGTCCCTGGATACCACCACGTATTTATATCATCATTCGGATATTCACCTCTAACGTGGAATTCAAGACAGTCCGTACTGTAACTTTTTTCAAATTCGTCTAGATGAGTCACTTTTCGGTCACATTGATGGCAATGTAAGTCTACCCGGAGATGTTGCTTCCCCGGTCATACGTGACGAGAGAGTACAAGCTCTGACTTGCGTTCTTGCAAAATCGATTTAACAAATTTAATTTTTCTGAAGAAATTATAAACTGTAAACTCTGGCCTGACTACAAAGTAGTTGCGAAAAACCTCACGTTCACAAGAAGAAGACCTCGAGTTGCCTAGAAAAATTTTCGGTTACTAATCTTTAGTATGCAATGTTCTCACTACTAGTAGCACAGTAGTTGTCCTTTAAGCAATGTGACCTATTTCTTCGTGTAACTTAATATGATTTATGTCTGCGAAATGTATGAAATCATCTTCAGCAGGAGCAGATAGTTTATGGGTAACATAAAGCCAAAAGAGTGTTACATTATCAGGTGAAAAAAAATGATGTATAAAGACTGCTGAAGGCTAGACTTGCTACTTTTCTGTTTTATGAGAGACACATCTTTCCTTAGGAAATGTCAATATCTTTGAAGCTATTACTCTAAAGTCTAGACACGTTAGAATTTAATTGCTACATTCACAGTTATGGCCATGGAGAGTTTGATGTGAACTATGGGACGCTGAGAGCTTATAGCCGAACTAAAGCTCCCCCCTTCCCATTAACAAAAACATTGAGTTTTGTATTTTTAGACAACTTTTTAAAATTAAATGCGTATCTTCATAATAAATCAAAATAGCATCTGCAGAATAGCAGTATAAATCAGTAATTAATTAACAAGTCTTTTTTTATACAATTACAGAATACACTCTTTAAAAACACTCACACTTATTTTTGTAATGATTGCAAAATAAATTACAAAACAATTGTACTCACAGTTTAGTAGGGAAAAACTGACGAAACTGAAGCAAATCCTCAACTAAGTAACTCCAGAAATGAGCAAAAATAAAACCGACACCGAGTGGAGTGGCTCAGAAGGTTGGTTTTTGCACTCGGGAGATAGGCCGGTGCGGTGTGACGGTGACTTGCGCTTTGGAAAGCTTTATGCCCCGGAGTTTGAGGAAATCAAAATGCCTTGGAGAGGAGGTTTCTATCTGGAAACATGTTAGGGACTCCGACAACCTTTGTGCCTCACTGCCTGTGTCTTCCTCACCTTTTTCCTTCCTCCCGAAGGCGCTAGCCCATGAACAAGGCTGAAGTGCTTCCCTAACAATCCAACCCATCCAATCCAATCTGCAAACGACAGTGTTAAATCATGTATCTAATTCTTTTAAATTGTTGGTTGTTTTGCGTGGGATGGAATTTTCATATTTGTAAACATGTTGGGATAAAGCTGTGGTAAAACTTACGTTAAAACATTTAGTTTGGTACTCTGAGAACCCAGACCCCGTAGTTCTTATCGCTATGTACACCTACCTGAATCTCGAGTCTTATGTTTGGCAATTTACATGCCTAGAAGTTTGCTTAGCCCAGCGAGTAATGAACATAACTCTGGGAGTTATTCCTAATAGATCTTCATCGCACACGGTTAGTATTCATCTCGAGGTGGGTTATTAACGCTCTTAATGTTTGACGTACTTAATTACAACCGTGGTAAAATTATCTACAATCAATCAGATTTTGTACATTCTTGCAATGTATTAGACATAGTAATACTTCATTATTTCACTGAACCTGCCAAATATTAACCCACAGCTGGAACCTATAATGTGCATATAAGTATTTTTTAATCATTTCATTGCAACCACGTTCTTATTACTCGTAAATAAATGGAGGAGGAGTCTTGTTTATGGGCATAATTGTAGCTCCTATATTGTCAAAAGTTTATTTTCCGGAGCATCCCTTAGTAACAAGTGGTTTAAGGATCAAAATAGCAGGCCTAAGGTTCAGGAGAAATTTCAACAGCACTCTGTAGTATTTATATTTAAAATTTATCGCGAAATATTATCAACGTTTATAAATTGATGTAAGCAATAAATAATTTACAAAAATATTAGTTACTTCTGTCTGTTGGATGACATTTCGTATGTACTTCGAGGCTATGACTTTCTCCCTCTCTTTGTATTAGAGTGCATCAAAAAGTAGGTTCCTCTCTTTTATTGCCTCAGAACACCTGACAGCAATGTTTATGCCCACTAGTATGTTATCTCACTACCAGGTGACTTATAGCGACACTGGCCTTTGCAAATACAAAATGACGAGGGCACTGAATAAATAGCCAAAGAAGGAAGTGCACACAGTTATTCGAATTCTGTGCTAATAAAATACGGAACTTGTAAACGTCCACTGGTGGATTTTGCCTGGGTATGAAACGGGTGTGATATGCACTCAATAAGAACGGAAACGAAACCATAAATTTGCAGGTCGAACGATTACAAATGGCCTATTGGATAACCGGCGTTGACTTTATGTTCCCATTGACTTTCATCTGTTTGAGAAACTGAAAAGACCATCTGCGGGGTAAACGATTTGGACTGTGTCAAAGATGAAGTACTGAAATGTCTCAACAAGTAGAACGCCGGCTTCTATTTTAAGCAAATGCAAGATTTGATCTTAGACTATGATGGATGCTTGAGTAACATTGTCCATATGGGAAAACAAACAAGTAATGTTAAAATAATACAATATTCTCTATTTTTACTCTTCTTTAACCGGTCGTTTTAAAAAAAGGGAAAATTATTTTTTGGTTTACTTTTGCAGACCATCATATAATGCCGACGATTACTGCCAGCTTAAATTTAGCGCTCGTGTTCTATGAGGATAAATTGGAAATTTATTTCCAAAAATCTATTTTAAAAGGTTATAATATTAATAGTTTTATTATTAATGTCATTCTTCATCCCAAGAACTGATTTGTGGTATATTATTACATATAGTATGATGCAATTAGAATTATTTTTAAGGGATTTTGTATATTTACAAATGGTGGAATAAATGAAACTTACTACATCAATAGCGCTAATAGTTTACGTCAAAGGAACATGAAGAGTTTGAGGTTTTCAGTGAATGATGAGGAGGTCCCCAAATCCTGAAGATTCTCGCAGAGGTATGGAATTTTTGCAATTTGTGACAAAGGTATTGGGTACAACAAGAAAACGCCAAATAAAATCCAGCAAGGTGTACTCTGAGCAAAGATGAAAGGTGTTCAACCCTCATATGCACAAGGCAACTGTGGAGGAAAGAAATCGTCTGCAGGTGCGACGTATGAGCTCAGCCAGAAGGGGCTGAGGGAAGCAGAAGCGAAAATATGTTAGGTTCAGAGCTTCAGGACAGCAATGGAGTCTTGTTTATAGACAGCAAAGGAATAGGGAGAAGATCGGTTGAACTTTTTTGCCAAGAATGGTACATGAAGTCGGTTCAGTGATTGTGTGAGACAGTTGAGAACAGAACTTGACCCCCAAAAAGGGCTGCTTGTGACAATTGGCTCACTGAAAGGAGATCTCTGTAATCCATGCTCTATGTATTTTTCAAGCATTTGTGATAACGAGTAACAATGCCCAAGATATTCATAAATGTGAAACTCTCTTGCCTCTCGTAAACATAAATATTAAAGAAACATTCGTACTATATGATTGGAGTATTCCGCTGGTCAACTGCACGGCTGCAGAGAAAGGGAATGTACCCATATCCTTTTTGTTATCGCATCATCTGTGATTTTGCTCTTATTACAACATATAAATGTTTTAACCTATTGTTATATGTAATAAAGAAAAACATCGTAAATATTAGAAAGTAAAATCAAAACTTTTCAAATATTGCAACCTAAAATTATTTGCAATTCCTGTTTTATTTCTTTCCCAATTTTCAATTTTTGCACAATTCCCAAGAACTGGAGCAACTGTGAGCCACTTACAGTGCTAAATGAAAGCTTTTTGTGCAGTTTTACTTTTTATATGGAGTGTTTAACTTTATTTATTAATCAGGATGCTTCCCATAAGCGTACAGAAACGCATAGATTACAAAACGGTTGTATAATTACTTCATTTTATAGTCTTATGTATAGAGTTGGAGATAATAAAGTTTTACATTGATATACCTATTTACGCATTAAAATTATGTATATATATATATATATAATATATACCTTATAGTAGCAAACTGGGACATTGCATGTATTGCTAAAATGTATTCATGGTTACCTGGACAATGTGACAGTAGGGAAAATGTCTGTTGTTATCTTTTGTGTATCTTCTGCTGATAATGGCTAGAGCGACGGGTCTCTCTACTGTTAACAAAGCTAAGTGCATGCAAGTGGCCGAGCAATAGATCCTTTTGTATCCTAATTGCTGAAGGTGCTTCTAAATTCGTTGACGGTAGAAGGGGGAACAGGTGTCCGCAATGAAATCGTTACATCGTATGATGAGGAACTCTCCTATGAAGTGCTAGAAAGGCGATAGGTTTAAAATAAGCGCGTTTGGGAACTCAAAAGCTCACCAATAGTATTTAAATATTTCAACGGATCAGGGAAGCCGTGGGCGCTGTGCTGTGAGCCCAACGCAACGCTTTGAAACCACGTGGTGACGTTTGGATTTCATATATAAAGAGAAACAACCTAGCAAAGTCACATTTTTATATGGATCGTTTTTACAAGATTGCAGCCGCAGTTCAGATCAGAAGTTAAGGCAGTACAACGCATTATCAGGGGTAGTAGACGAGAGACACACAGATGCAGCATATTTATCGCACGACAACAAAGGCATAGAGATAACGAACAGGTGGCCGATAACGAGTAGTGTGATTAAACATTTCAATGCGTTTAAAATGAAGCAAGGTCATGTGATTTAAACCAGCCCTCTCCATCACCCTCCTTCCGTGACCAATAAAACACGAAAGGAGACTTCGGGTTCCTGAATGACCCGGGGTATGAAGTGGAACCCAGTAACAACATCAACATCTGCATATAGAAGTCGCTTCAAACGGGAGACATCGTCTACACACCCTAGCAAAATGCTGCTTCAAAACTTAAATACCAAAACCATTAAGATGTAATAAATTAAAATAATGAACAAAGAAGATGAGTTGATTTACAGGCTTCTAAAAAATCAAAACAAATTGGTTATACAAAACCATGTAATAACATATTAGTTCTCAGGTCAGGTTAAAGTTCTACAGAAAAATATTTTTGTACCACTCAGCAAGAGCATTGAGAACAGATCATTGTAAGGTGAAAAAAATGAGCATGTAAGGGAAAAACAAAACTAAAGATAATCATAATTTGTCACATTCGGAAATAATTTGTGCTTTAAGGATGTAAAAATAAATATATATGGTAAAATGTAGGTAAATTAAATGTTATGAGTAAACAATATCTAAAAAGTAAGTAAAGGGGGAAAATAAATATATTTAGTAATAATCCATATTAGATATTATTGTCTGAAAAGAA
The DNA here is from genome assembly GCA_030762175.1 of Metallyticus violacea. NCBI lineage: Eukaryota > Metazoa > Arthropoda > Insecta > Mantodea > Metallyticidae > Metallyticus > Metallyticus violacea. The sequence goes on along the minus strand of CM060843.1, from coordinate 3,459,598 downwards.
ACTAAAATTACTAGTTAAAAAACGTAAATCTTCGTACAAAATGCACATGAATAACTTCAAGTGTGCATTTTCACACAAACTATTAGGTATAAAGCAAAGCGAAAGTAATCATTATACAGAAATGATTAAAAAGATGAATAAAGGCAAAGAACAGAGAGAGTTTATTAAAGGTAAATTTAGTTCCTGAGGACAGAAATTGGTTTCAGCATACTGCAGCTTTCCAAAGTTCTAGCCTTCATAATATAATGTCCTCAATTGGTACACCTTCCAGTATATTTAGCGGGGCACTACATCTCCAAGAGCGTATGCAGTGAATCATATTTATTAAAATAATATTAATATTTAACAAAACATTTCTGCAAGTATATTTAATAAAATTGTATTAACATGTAATAAGTTGTTCAACCGTTTTCAGTACTACTGTTTAGCGTCTCAATTACGGAGAAAAACTTGGCTGTTGCGCGGCATTATAGAATAGCTAAAACATAAAACTAACCAGCTTTTCTTGGCATTTACTTTGTATTTTAATGAAAATATAAAGTAATTTAAACAAAATAACATCTTGGAATTTCTCAGTAAAGCAATTGTTTTCTAGCGGCAAACTTGAAGATATTGGTCTAGTAAATGCAGAACATACAAACAGAGGCAGTAGAGGAAGGAGAAGATTCGAGAAATCTGCATGCATCTGTTTTTCTTTGTTCTCTTTGCGAGGTTGCAATATTAGATTTCCTTTCGCAGCTACTTCAAACTTAAAAAGAGAACGGGTATATGTGACAGATATATTGATATTCAGAAAATGTTATGATAAAGACAAAAATTAAAAAAAAAAAAAAAAAAAAAAAAAACAATAAACTCTGCAATACTCCATCCCGACACCTTGTTACTATACCGGGACGTACATTCCAAACTGTATCATTCGTTATTTATTAGAAATTATTTCATTGTACATAATGCATTTTACAGATAATAATCTATAAAAGTAATATAATGATAAACTAAATAGAACATGGAATCAAACAATTCTTTATAATTTAATAATTTACATACTACTGGGAACCAGCAGTAACCAGCTAACTACAAGAACTAAATTGATCGTCGGAAACCGAACGGCCAGGGTGCTGGTAACCAACATCTATCTTACCCTAGCTATCTAAGAGAATTTAACTCCTATTTTACTTTTAGTTCCACTTTCTGTATTCACTTCTTATTTAAATATTTATTTCTCTTAATGTTTTAATGTTTATGTGTTCTTACAATATTAATACATACTTTGAACTCTATCTTTTCAACTTAGTTCACTTATATATTGAACATTCACTTTAAGCATGTTTTTACTCTTGCTATTCTGTCACTAATATTTGTACTTATAATCTTAACTCACTACTCATCAATTTACTTTCATTGTTTATATAACTTATCTTGTATTTATCACTCAATTTACACACTCATCAAACACTTAAACACTTTTATATCCCGTTTTAATTACCACCATTTCCTTCTACTTGTACCGCTTACCAGCGCTTCTGTTTCCTCGCGATCCTTACCTCCCCTCCATCTTCATTCATCTCCTCCTTTTGTAGTATGTTGTTTACTATAATAATCATCATGTCTACTCTCAGTCTTCTGTCTTCTTCATTAGTTGAATGGTTGAGTAGTTGTTGGTGTTGTGTTAATGATATATTTGTGATCGATTATCACTCCCTTCTTCTATCTTTACTGTTCACTCGGTTTTCTTTCCCCTTCCCTCACTTTTCTTTCTCTCTAATTGTTATGCTGTTAGTTATTGTTTTGCAATCGTTGATATAATTATCACTAACCTCTTCTTTTACTCCTCGCTCCTCTGTTTTCCTTCCTCATCTTCCTTTTGTTCTTTTCTTCTCCGCCTTACTCTCTGCCCTCGTTATCTTCACTATTCCTTTCACTCTCTCCTCCCTCATGGCTTTGTATTGTATTTGCAGTCTGGCTGATCTTCTAATTCCATCTACAGCTTGTACCGTGGCTGTTGGTATTTCTTCCTGTTGCAACTTCTCTTCCTATGCAGTTCGACTAATTTAGACATCAAGAATATATAGCCATGTAATATGTTTAGCCGTTTTACTGAGAGAAGTTAGAGACTATACAGAATGTGTCATTAATACTGTAGCATTTGACATGTTTTGAAGTAACTAAAACCAGGGCCTACCGTTTGCAGTATGTCACTCATATAAGTTGTTATAATATCGCATTTAGATAAAGTTGTAATTATTGTAGGGCTATCCGAAAAATGTTTCAGAAAGTATGTGGCACATTGTATATATTAAATATAAGCATACGTCATATAAAATGAACAACTAATTTGGTAAACATTACCAATAAATTTCATACAAGCCTTGTTCTAAAATATTTGTTAAAATACTTGCCTATGTATAAATCTTGGTTAAGAGATCTCACAATGATTAACTACAAAACAAAGTTCCTTTTTTGTTTCGGAATATAATTCGTTACTGGTTAAGTGCCGTGTTTAATTTGGTATGCACTTAACTGTACCAAAAGCATCATAGTAATTATTTATCAATATTTATCATTTTAGAGTTTTTGTGACACTTTTACTGACTCTTATGTATTGACACATATTTCAGATTATAAAATCATGTCTCTGAAATGACAGATCAAATTTATACTTAATTAGGAGTTCGAAAGTATCTCATCTAGAATGGTATTTATTATTACCATTGGTATATTTTGTCTACACTCTTGTTGTGAATGTTTTAGTTACCATGCCCTATCATTATCAAAGTGTCAATTCTCTCGATATATCTTGGAAACATTAATGTTGATTATAGCAATTAACCTATCTTAATTACATGAGGATTAATTTCACCGATCTATAAATTAATTTGTCGTTATAGTAAATTTAGCTTCTTTAAGAAAAATAAATGTTGAGTAACGATGCACAACAGAAAAAAGAAAGACATGTTTGAATAAAAACTCTAACCGCAATTTTTTTAATTTAAAAATGATTCCAAAATATGAGAGTTAACATGTTGGAAGCTATTCTATTAATCTTCTTTTAATTTGAATTGAAATTGAAAAAAAAAGTAACTGTATCTAATTGATCTTGTAACTCTAATAAATGTTTAACAACATAAGCAATTATTAAATACATTATTAAATACATCCGTAAACATTAATCGAAGAATTAAATTTTATAGCAGTTGTAACAGAAAACTTCCGTCAACGTTTCGTAGGGGTTTTATGAGCCTAAAATGCCTATTTTGTCCATTATAATCCATTTTATGATTTCATAACCTTCACTAAGCCATGGGGCCATACAAGCATGCGCAAATTTCACGCTTTGCTTTAAAAATTCAAAATATATATCTAATATTGTCTGGTTAAATTTTACCTGCCAACACATGCCACCTGCGACTATTTGAAAGTTTAAAACATTTATTCACATTGGCTGGCTGAAAGTTAACTGTACAAACAGCTGGCAAGTTCATTCCCCTTAACGTATCTAAAAGACTTTGGTTATATTAACAGTCGCGAACGGTAGGTCTTTTAAGAAGTGGCGAAATACTGGTTCCTTTGGGTTTATTCTTTCTTTGAATAGCGGTTTGTAACCTCCTTGGCATTCCGGGCTCCCTTAAACAGCCACACCAAAGAACGTTTTCTTTTGTCGACATACAATTCTCATATTGAAGTTAAACCTTAGGATGCACATACATCTTAATATTTTATTACTAATTACAATGTACAAAATATAATGATTAGGTTTGCATCACACTATAGTAGAGACTGTTTCACATTATTGGCCACGTTCTCAATATTTAATGGCTTCAAATCTTTTAGAGCAATACGACTGTCGAAATGAAAACTCTTCTTGAATTGCTGTTCATTATATATGTCTAAGCGATAGCCCTTCTCGGTATTATCTCTTTTCTTTATGAATTACAAATGAACATTAATTTATAATGCTAACTATGAATTTGACCCTACAATGAGAAACTTCTGGCGATTTTGAAAGATGTTTTTTAACTTTAATCAATGTGGAACAGAAGAGGGTGCACAAGTTCACAAAGAGATGGGTGACAACTCAACCAGGGCGTAAGCTCTAACACTTTCTCGACGCCAATGAAGCATACACACTGTGTAACGTGCCTTGTAAGAAATAAAAACTGCCTTGCATTCCCTTCTCGTTCCAAGATCCTCAGGTTCCATTTATCTTCCTTATATTAAATTTCTTCTTCATCTCGGTTTACTGAGCTGTGGCTCCAAGAGTTTAAACAATGCGGGGCTCCTACAAACCCGTTACGGTTGCCGGAGCTCATATATTTCACCTGTTTAAGCCTTTTGTGGACGGAGTTTCCAATTTTATAAAGGAAATTTTCTTCTAGGGTAACACAGGCGAATTTAGCAATGCGGTGATTGCCGGAGCAGCCAATGAGGTTAACTACTGTATAATTTCCATATATTATTATGGAAATTTTAAACAGAGGTCAGTTTTTTTTTTTTCTTCCCACTCTTTTACTTCTATGTCTTCATCCATTATGAAGTAGTCCACATGCACTTTTGTGTTTCATTTAGCTCTCAATTTAACAGGTAATGCGTTTTCTAAATGAGCTATTCCTATCTTTTATGTTTCAATATACATAATACCCAGTGTGTATCGAATTAGTTCTCTTTTACATTTTTTTTAAATTACGTCATAACAAGTGAAGCTGTTGGAGATAGGAAAGCCTCCCAAGAGCATCCGGCTCGGAAATAGACGTTTAGAGGAATTTGCTCAGGTGTGATGACTGTCCCATTGAACATATCAGCTCATTTCCATCATTACTGATACAATATGTTTACACTTTTTAAAATTTCTTCAAAATATTATTTGCTATTTATATTTGGAAATATGAAACTACAAGTGTATGAGTAGCATTAAAAATGTGAGATAGCCACTCATAACATAACATCGGCAAGGCTTGGTCGGTTTGCGCATGCGCAGAAATTTCAAACCTTTGATTAGATTAGATTAGTTTATAGTGGTTTGCCTTGCCAGAATATGACTGCAAAGGTTGGCTCAGGCAGCGGGGCAACCTTTTTCAACACTATTATTTATTTTTTCAACACTAAAGGTTGAAGTTAAGGTGGATTAAATGAAATTTATTGTCCAACTTAGATTGATAAATGTTGAAAACAGGCGTCTACGGTTCATGTTTTTATAGTGGAATTTCTGGGTATTTCACCGAGCTCGGTGATCTGGTTTGTCATGAACTACAAATGCGACTGATGGTGAATCGTGTAGTTTTTATATCAATGCTAAATTAAAACCTTTGGCCCCATACTTCACTGAAAGAAGCAGAAAAAATTAACAGAACTGATACCATGGAGGATTATGACTACAATTTTCTGTAACCAAGGGGGTTCTTTATATGAGATTTCAAAAATTGGAAGACGGTAAAGAGGTTAAGTATAAGACTGCGGTATATAGTCGCAGCCAGAGTAAAGTCTACACGCTAAACTTCCCAACTTCTAACTGCCTCGTTGTTGCGACCTAAGAAACTATCTAAATTTAATCCGTCTTAATTTATGGCATCGTTAAATGAGAGGACGTAATGGATCAATACACATGCTGGCAATTTATTGGTGTCTGTATATTTCACACTATAATTACTAACTTATATTTGGCTTGGCTATGGTATCGCGGGACGGCTATGGCAATCACAACCTGACTCTCCCTAATCTCTCTCCTTACTATGCCATGCTAATCTGTTTAACGGTCTTTCTTGACTTTACAACATATCTGCTTCCTAACATGTAGCTAAACAATATGTAGTAATAATGCATTAACAATATCCTAAAACATTGTCATCTTACATACGCCACAATATAATAACTTTTTTATGTTCTTTTTTTATTGTTTTGAGCGGTCATCCCTTACATTTGAAATTGGCTTCGTATAGCAACAGTTATGACAATAAATCAACTAAAAATATTTCTATTGAAAAGTATATATATTAGGCGGCCCACCAAAATATGGTGGCTCGGCCACAGCGAGCCAGATAATGAAGGAATACTGGCGGAGAGCGAAAAGCAGTGAAAGACGTTTATGTTTTGCATCCCAAAGGTGGCGACTATGCCAATAAGAAAGCGGTTTGTACTATGAGGAAGTATCCACAGCTGTACCGTATGAGCTGTATTCTCATTTACCAACAAAGGTATTAAAAAAAAAAGAATAAAATATATCTCCATCCTTTCTCATATCTAAGCGGTGGCGGCGGATATTAAAGCACAAATGCTCCCTATTAAGTGGACTAGTAATTTGTCGCAACAGGTACAATGGCAACTTTTGCTTAAGAGGCTGGGAGCCGGTTTTTCATGAGTCATCGTGACTATAATATTTAACACAATAGACAAGTAAACAACAAAATTTTATCTAGATGACACTTTTTTGAACTACCAACTGGTTTCTCCAATTATTAATTACTTTTTATTATTTTATTTTGAACGTTATCATTAGTTTTAAGGAAATAAACACAAATCTTGTATGAAAAATGTCCCATTTAATATATCTTTTTAAGCAGTTCATTTTTATTGAAGGTAAACAGAGAACAAAGAATAATTATTATAGTTCAAGGCATTAAAGCTCTCGAAATATAGTGGCTTCAGTATGAAAAAGGAAATCCAAGCATTAATTTATTTTTTTCCATGGCAACCAACTTCTTATAAAGGAATTAAACAAGAAAAATTCGAGCGCACGACAAATACTCGTGAAGTATTGCACTATTTCCTAGAGAAGCCGAAAAATGAAAAACTAAAACAGGGCCCCTCCCATTATCACTTACCAATAACTAGTCTGCAACATAGCGAATAAAGTTTTGTTGTAAAGGTCGGCGTGCATGAAGCTGAATGAAGATAGCCATAGATTTGCACTTTTTTTTTATTTACATCTATTTCCTGTAGTTCTTTATCTTCCTGTAAACATAAGCCAATGACTGAACATAATGATCGCCGAATATGTAAATCTTTTCAAAGCATATTATAACTGCAATTATTTAAAACTTGTGTGTAAGTATTGTCTTATGTTGAAATTTTAACCTAGAAATAAGGGAGAGGTATGTTTTGGCTTCTTTCAGCAGTTTGTTTTGATATTTTATACACATTTCATCATTACTACTTAAAGAGCAGTAACAAATAAAACATCACTATCAGATAAATATTCAAAAGTTAATGGCATAATCTTGAATCTTTTGACAAGATCACTAGAATGATGTGGCTTACATGACATGGTGACGTAACTAGCCATATACAGCAAAGGTAGTAAGGGAGGGGAGGAGAGAGTGAATAGGCGTTGGGAGTAAGCTGTAGACAGTAGTAGCCTGAGAGCTGTGCTGGAATCTGTTACCTGAGGGAGATTGCTAGAGGGGAAGTTGTGCTAGCCGCAAGGAGAACACCGAAGACCCAGGACGCGTAGACGCCGGTTGTTAAATGGCTCACTTCGTAGATGCTGTATTATACTGAGGTTTTATAACTGAATAAAAAGATATATTTGTTAATGTTAATTATAACTAAAATCTTAAGGTTCTTTCATTGCTTTTAGAATGCTGAATTACACCCCGTAAGTTACAGTTGTGGTGATGGACGCTACACTATTACTGTTCTATATTTTTTTTTTTTTTGATTTTGTAAACTAAATCAAACATAATACAAGGTAATACTTGAGAATAAAAAGAACTGTGTACTACAAAGTAATTTTGAAAATTTATACCAGTAAACTTTTCAATATTTTTTCTGTGACTATACGAGAATTCCTCTCGTCCGTTTATCTATATCGACATTTCACCTTTTCCTTTCATATCACTTTTTACCTTAAATGTGACGTAGATATGGCCTTATATTGGAAGCGTTCGCTTATTGACTGACACGCCTTTTCTGTTAACGAACATGAAAGGGAGCTGTTCTTGCTGGGTACGCATGGAGTGGAGCAGACTATTTGTGGCATTTCTTCAGATTAGACACTTCCTAGCTTTCTTTTGTAGCAGAAGTAGTCAAGAAGCTCCTGGTTCGGGGGTAATTTTTCGATGTTGGTAATTAAAAATGATTAAGGAGTCTCTTTTCTGTGTATTCCAGTGACCCAAGTATTTGGGCATATAAAAAGTGTTTTTTATGTTTCTTTTGTTTTCAATGATTTTAACACTTTTTTTTTTCGTTTTTAGGTTTTTCCTCAATTGTTTGCAAGGTGATTTTAAGGGTATTAAGTGATATATTTAAAGAGCTTTTGTCTTGGTAACAAATTGCAACATCATACTATTTTTATAAACGAAGGCTTCTGATATGTGTGTTAGTTACGTATTATTACTTTATTATCCTATTCCGTAAGCCAAAGAGCAACAAATATATAGAAACTGACCTCAAACAGTGTTACTGTCGTTAATGAGTTGGAGGAACCAAATAAGGACAAACGAGTTTGACTGCATGTACTCAATGTACCTGACTTGGTGCAAAAAGACAGTGGCACCACCTTCCTGGACATGTGAGTTCCCAAAATACACGCATTTTGGTTTCATGTAAACAACACGCTACCCACGAATTGTCTGTGCACCCTTCGAAGAAAATGAAATTTTGTATGCATTTTCGTCAAGCCGACGCAATGAATACAGACCGGTTACATGTACACTAAATACTATAGAGTAGATTCATAAAAAGAATGCAATCTAGCAGTATCAATAAAGCGGTAAACATTAAATAAAAAGTACCGGCTGGAGATGGAGAAGAAAATGCTGAACAAGGGAAGATGAGAACAGGACTGAATGAGGACGAGAAGAAGAAGAAGAAGAAGAAGGAGAAGAAGAAGAAGAAGAAGAAGAAGAAGAAGAAGAAGAAGAAGAAATGCCTATGAAGAGAAAATGTCAAAGTATCTTCAGGAAAACGAGAGCAGAGACAGGAGAAGTATATTCGTGTGAACGCGATTTCTAAATAACAAGAAGCAATTTACATTTAAATGAGCATTTGCCTAATTAGATATACTTCCAGAGCTTTTATCTTGTAGAGAACACTTGCGGGCTGTTGGAAGGTACAGAAATGCTGACTATCTCAGCAATGCTGCTGAGTATATTGGTAGTTCTCATTTACTATTGAGCATACTTTGGTGGAATATAACCTTAATTTTGAGTAAGGATTATTAAAATATTGATATCATTGTTTAAGCAGTAGTAAATACGGAGTCAATCCATATGAAAATGAACACAAAGAAACTTTACAAATTAGTATTTCCTTAAAAAGTATAAATGTATACAGTTTATTTTTGAAAGTAAAAAAATTATATAAAAGCACATAAATCCTAAAATACAAGTATTAAATTTCTACAGCATACATTCTATAAATATAAATGTGTCATATTTAATATAAAATTTAAATGGACATAAATAAGTTAATTCATATGAGTGAAGACGAAACGATCTTTTATTGATCGCTTTCCTGTACAAAAATATTATTTTGAAGTTTTATAAAGATAACCCCCATAAAATAATTAGGCTACGTTAAATTTATTTGGCACACTTTACATCCATATACCGAGGGTGTCAAAAATGTATACACAATTTTCCGATAGATATCTATTTAATATATTTAAAAGTTGGACCGGAAAACAACAGTAATGTGTAGGTAGTATGATGTTCTGTAAACAGATGTGACTCACATTACATTATTCTGGTGTTGCTACAACAAAATGGAGCCAAGATTATCGTTTGAACAGCGGAAAGCAATTTTGAAGTGGAGTTGGAAAACCGAGAATATTGTTGAAGTTCAAAGGCGTTGCAGACGTGTGTACAGAACAGAACCGCCAACGTAACAATTCCACGCATTCAAGACAAATTTGAGACTTGTGGTACCGTATGCGATGTTCTGGGAGACCTCGCATAGCAACAAGTCCCGTGTCCTCGGCTATGCTTTTGGAACGTTTTGAGCACTCACCGCATATATCTACAAAGCAATGTGCACGTGAGACTGGGATTAGCAGAACTAGCGTACGTCGTATTATTAAAACAGCAAAGTTGAAAGTTTTTATCATAAAGATTTTTGCATGCATTAAATGAAGATGATCCGATCTGAGAATGCAGTACTGCGAGTGGTTTCGAAACATGGTGCAAGAGGATGAGGCCTTCGTAGGGAAAGTTGTTTATCCGATGAGACTCAATTTAAGTTGAACGTAACTGTTAACTGCATAACTGTATCTACTGTTAAGTTACCAGGAATTAATGTTTGGTTTGGGTTGTCAAGTAGGGGTCTAATTGGACCATTCTTTTTTCAAGGAACAGTAACTGACTCAGTATGCTTGAGCATGTTACGCACATTCGCCTTATCCTTAAATCATACACTATGGAAATGAGGAATTTCACTTCCAACAGGATAGTGCACAACCACATAACCACCGACACGTACCTTGATGACAATCTTCCAAAGCACTGGACAGGACGAAGAGGCCCGATTGGGTTTTCACCGCGTACTCCAGATTTAACTCCGTTGTACTTCTACCTATGAGGAACTCTTAAGGATGTTGTATACCGTAGAAAATCAGCTACACTGACAGCACCTCGGGAAAAATTGAAACGGCATGTGCTGCAGTCGCTGAGGACACTTTCGCAAACGTTGCTCAATCAATAGTTCAACGTACTCAGAAGTGTATCGACGCCGATGGTGGGCATTTTGAGCAACTGTTGTAACTGTAAAAGTCTAAGATGATTAGTGCACCTATTTTCTGTTTGTGTGAATTCAGTTTTGTTATATTAGCACAGTATTTTCTTTGCTTGAAGTGTGTATACATTTTTGACACCCTCTGTGTTATAGTCGCACGAAGTCATATGTCTATCTTGAGGTACGATTAAAATATTTGCTGACCATTTGGCATCATCTGGCGCAGCATTCCTTTAAATATTGGGTTTCAGAAATAAAACTAATGAATTCTATTCTTACCCTGCTTATAGAAAACACTGCAAGTGTTTTCCATCTTGTATATCCAATCTACATCCTCTAAGGAAAACTGTCTGCTGTAATAAACGTCATGGGTATTTTGAGGGTTACATTCCTAGAAGGCTTCTATTTCATCAAATCAAGAGACATCCATATTTTTTGTCACACTATCTGTTTGATTAAAACTTACTCACTAAATCTCTTTTGTTTATTTTTTATGAAACTGGGCGGTTACATTTTTGCATTGTTATTTCACAGAATGTCTTGTAATTTATATGTCTTCAACATGTTCTATACATATCTATGCAATGAATACTTCGTCATTGCACAACACAACATACTACTGTACTAACCTGAGTGACGCGTGACTCATAACTGAACAGCCTATTATTGGAGATAGCTCGCAATTACGCAGCAAGTACATATATAAATATATGTGGATTCTGTATAAATGACGGCGAGAGGTGGTAGGGGTCATGCTGTAGTAAGCGATATTCTGTAAATGAAAGTTTTTAAACGTGTCTCAGTACGACTGTGGATTACATTGCCCGAGTACAAGACATATCTACTTTTAGATATGAAATTAATTTTTCTCTAGTCATTTGCATAGTACAAAACTGAAAATAATATTTATTTGTGTTCATAATTTGAATAAATTGCTTAAATACAGGGAGGGCAAAAAGTTGCTTTTCCCAATATTCGCTCATAGGTTACATACTTGCACACATATACAGATGTAATATCTGAAACAAACGAATAACTCGCGTGTAAATTGGGAATTAACAACCATGCGCATCGAAAAATAAGGCGTCCGTTTTGAACAATATCTGTAAATGTAAGATAAATGTAACAAACTATTGAGGAAATCTGTTTTCGCCCATTCTGTATAATATGCACAATGTATAATTTTTTCTGGTTCTATAAATTGAGTGTCTTAAAAACATTATGTTGCAAAAATATGAACTTAAAATGAGTGTTTGCTCAGATTTCTAATTTAAGGGATACAAGAACCATGACTTTGTAAAGATGAGAAATTCGTTGAGTTTTTGCATGAAAACTATTAGCACTAGGAATGTTATGTTTCATAAAATCATTTATATTTATATGTTGTAATAGTTCAAGTATTATATTTAAATTTAATAAATGTTAGTTCATTTGCACTAAATGTCCGTCCGATCTTACATGGGGTCACCCGAATGCAAAAATCTCATAAATGTAAAATAAACTCAACAGTTTAATAGTTTTTAAAATTATTTCTTTGTCACACGATGTTCAAAAATAAACACTTAAACGTTACTGGTTAAAAATGAATTACATCACGTACAATATTAATGAACCAAGCTTGGAGTTTAAACAAAAATTTGGTGACAGGAAAGGAAATTACGACAAACGATACAACTATCATTTCAGAAACAGATGAATTCTCAAATTCTGTACTTTCAAGCATATGTCCGATAAGTATACTAAATGTATTACGCTAATTTCAACACTGTTGCGTAAATATTATGTTAATCTGACCTAAGCATGGAACTTGTTAAAAACGCTGTTTGCACAGGTAATAGAATTTTCCAAGTACAAATATTGGTCCGTCTGTAATGAGGTGCCTATGGTTGCATTAATATTGAACGCTCCCTTCACGGGTTAGAGTATTAGTATGGGTTGCTGATCAAATAAACATTTCAGGTGTTAGGAAAGAATTTCGCTCTGCCCGAATGCTTCGTTTGAATTAGCAATATTGTGTGTTTTAGCTTAGCCCATATTTGCATACATTTGAATTAACGGCGAAGTAAACGTCGCTTATTTAATGGATATTCATTTTGAAAAAGGAATAGAGATGATTTTTATTGTGGTTTTGTAACAAATTGTAGCTAAATGTAGAAGTATAATGCAAAATTAATTTTTGTTAGTGTTTTAACGCAGCCAAAATTGAAAAAATATACCCGTGGTACCTGTGAACGTAACATTTAGAGTAAATAATAAATAGCGCCGTAATATGTGATATTGGTAATGTCGCAAAGTATATGAATTAACTGTTTTCTCGAGCAAGTATTGGGATTGATGAAAATAAGGACATTTTAAAGACAAAATTCAAACAATGTTTAAAATTTATAAAAATTTAGCTTTGTTAACAGTTAATAATGACAATTGCAAAGAAATTCATGTCTAAATATGAGACCTAAATAAGGAAATTAACTGGTTAAAAGCCTTTTTTTCAATAAAAGTAGTGGTCTTTACTTCTTCCTTTTTAAATTGTGTTTAACGCTAGTTTTTACTGCTGAGGCACCATAGGCGGTGGACACTGATGATACATGAGACGAAATGATTTATTGGGAAAGGATTTTTTAAGGATGGAAACGTTCCAGGAGTTTAGGGTACCTCCCTGGCATTTGCCATTTACGAGGACCGAGGAAAACCTGGAAAACAGCTAAGTCATGAAGGACGGTATTGGTGGAATTGGAACCCCAGATCTCCCGCTCACAAGCCCGCTCCTTAACTACCTCGGCCACACATTGCGGTGCTCTTTGCTTTAAACAGTGCCAAAAAGTATTAGACTTTTTAACAAATTGGGAATTGCATAAGATTTAAAGACAGTATTGGAAATCAAAATAATTAATTTATAACCCTGGGAAAATGATTTGGTGGCTACAGGACTGTAACTGTATTCATTATTGATAGCAATGAACTACAAATAAACTTTAACTGAAAATCTGGGGAAAATCTTTTGTTTTAAAAGTTCCCTTTTGATTATATTTCAACCTGCTCTTATTGTTAATTCGCTGGCAATGCAGAATAATAATAAAATGTACAAAGATTTAAAAGCCCACTTATTGATTTAAACTGATAGAAAACTGGGAAAGGTTGCCCAAATTTGACCCGTTTTATATCTTCTTAAATTAATTTTTATTGGGTATTAAGTTAACACAATTTTTTTAATATTCCTCATTACAAGCACTTCAAATAGTTAATAGTACACATTTAAATATATTTCTCCTTGTATCTCAAAATTAGGTAAATGGCCCAAGTTAGGAAACGGTTGTCTATTTTGGATTCACTGTAACTGAAGTTGGACCTTATAAGAAAAGTGTGGACAAAATAAAATTATCAAAATTATTAAGTATAAAATCATGAAATATTCTACTTGCAGTCTATATAGAAATATTTCTTTATGCCAGCACACGGAGCAAGAACCCAGGATCTACAGTCTATACATTGAATCGTGTCTTCTCCCTTTGCCTGTCAACACAAAATACAGAACCTCATCCTGATCTTTGCCCTCCTCTTTGGAAAATAGGTTTAACATATTCGGTTGATTTTTCGACTGTTCTAATCACAGGCTGCTTGTGAGTGCAGCTGCACACTTGAGTTTCATTTCTGCCCCTTCCCCTAGAAGAAATTACTGTGGGTACTTTTGGATGTGCTGTTAACTTATTCACAATACTTTTAAATGTCTTGCATTTACTGACTTGATCGTCACTAAAGTCTACTGAACATTCTTCCTTGCTCTTGCTCTAGTGGGCTCGTCTACAAACTTTTCCTTAAGAGTCACGCCAAAGCGGGTGCAAAATCGTGATCAGGGAACAAGGAGTGCTTTTCGGAAGGCACTTGCTGCTGCTTGTCTGAAGTTTCTTCAACATCATCTGAATGAATATATTTAATAGCTTTTAAAATATATCTGACTTTCAGAATGTTCTTCCAATATTGTGACGTAAGCATGCATTTTCTGCTTGGCTAAAGTACTTTTGATACTTATAAAAAATGAGTTCATAGTCTCCGTACTTGTATGCTGTCATGCCCATCTGCAATTCATATTTGTCACATTTTCTGTATTTACTTCTTTTCGCCAGCTTAGGAGATTCTTGTTGGTTCAAATTAGACAGCTGAACAGCATTAAAAAGATCTCCCCCCCCCGAATTTGTGATACACGCTAAATGACAAATGCCCCTTGGGTCTTTCTTCACTGTTCACTCTACACCTGACACATATTGCAGACAGAAGACGGCTTGGAAACTCAGTGAATAAGTGGTCTAAGGGACAGAATGTACTCACAGTATAAATCCACCAAAACATCGTTCTCTCTCTCTCTCTCTTTCTCTCTCTCTGAGAATTGCACCGATTTCTGTACCTTTTATAAACTTTTATTCTACTATATACATTCTTTCTTATTCCACAGAAACTTCCATTGAAAGAGCTAATCAAATATCAAAATTATTTAAAAGAAAATGCTGATCAATGCAAAGTAGAAAATGATAGGCTACAACCAATTTAAGACACGCCTACATAATGTACATTATACAGTAACACAAATGTTAAATAAGTTCATAGTTCAACTCTGGCGTTATCTGCGGCATATAACATTTTGTATGAAAGGCGTAATAGCTTACGCCAAGTTAATATTGGTGCTACATTTCCAAAAGGAGCTTAAAACAACATTAAAGGGTTATAATATCCAAGTAAAGCTTCGAGGCGAGAGCAGAGTTCCCCCACTACACAGCATTGCCGTTTGTTAGGCGCTTGTTTCCGAGCTTAGAGTGATCGAGCGGAATTGTTACGTTTCGTTCATTTATGTGTTCTGAGAATTGGGGTTCCAATCTTATTTTACTTTTTTTGACTAATAGTGTAGTATTACGAAACAACGATTATTTTATAAATATTATTAATAAATGACATGAAATGCATGAAAATGCTTCATGCCTCTTGCTGGCGCATACATGATGAACAGGTAACAAATTCATTGTCCGCAGGTATGTTTTTAATATCAGTATTAAACTTCACCCAGTCAACCTTTCAAAATGGGAAGTGCCCACGTAGCTGCACCGAAATCTGGTATGAATCAACCTTCGTGTGCTTTGCAGTTGTTACTCAGATATACACAGCAATGTTTTCAAACGCCGAATGTGTGAAAATGCTGTAGCTCTTGGTGAGGCAAGATGTAACGCAGAGAAAGCAAGAAGCTTGTACGAGGAACGATTTCCAGGAAGAACACCAACGTTTCGAAGGGTTGAAAGCACCTCCATGAAACAGGGCCAGTCAAAAATAATCGACCTCTTGTTCCAGTGGCTTCTAGAAACAACGAAGAAACGTCCGCAACGGTTTGCAATTGCAAACAACTCGCACACCAGCTCTAGAGCCATAGCACAGGATACGAACATCAACCAGGTACCAGTTTTGAGAATGTAGCACCGCAATAAATTTCATTCCTATCATCTTCAACTACACGAGGCTGTCTACGAACGTGACTATAAAGCGTCAGTGGTATTTTCGCAATGTTTATTGTAACAGATTGGAATTGATGTCGGATTGTTAAGCATGTGCTTTTTAGTGACGAAGCTCTTTCCACAACAATGGAACTGTGAATCGACACAATATGCACTACAGAAGTATAAGTAGCCCTCACTGGGTGAAAACATTAATTTTTTTTTTCGGAATGCGTTTAACGCCCGTTTTTACCACTAAGGCACTGAAAGAGTGCAATGGAATATCAACGTGTGGTACGGGGTTCTAGATTATCTCCTAAAAGAACCCATTTCTTTTTCAAAGGCACCCTCAGGGGACCTCAATAACTTCAGTTTCTTCAAGAAGGTCTGCCGCTCTTATTACAGAATGTGCCGCTGATGAAACGGGTGAAATGTGGTTTCAGCAAGATGGAGCACCACCACACTGGTTCCAAATCGTACAGAAATACCCAAAACTAATTACGCTGTTGATGAGCGAAGCATGTCACACCAGGCATGTTGCAGCATACAAGAACTTCTCTGCAACACTGTGCTCAAATCTGCTTTAACCAAAGAGGGCGCCATTTTGAGTATTTGTTTCATTAATTAAGTGCTTTTTTAGCTATTTGTTTTTCCATACTTTAAATTTAACCAAAGAAGTTTAGCTTATCACAGTAATGGCGGTTAATGAAAGACAAATGCCTAAAACTAATGATATAGACAAATAAAATAAAAAAAAACAAACAAAAATATTGTAACGTACCTGTATGAAGCATTTTTATACGACAGGTTAATTCTTTCCGGAATTGTACACGGGTCTCGTACAAACAATTTGAGATAGGAAATCTATGGTGTGCCAGTACAAATGTAAAGTTAATGACACTAAGAGTCTAAAGGACCAATGCGTTACTGATTAATGGCTTTATTCGATGTGGACTATGCCTTTATGAAGCAAGGTCAAGTGAAAGTGAACCATCGTTATGGAGTTCGAGTTTCATTGTTATTATTTTTCCTTTACTTTTAGATTTATATGAACTCATTTCATAACTTCCTCTTCTTTTTATAATTCCCGTTTTAACTACAGGGCACCACAAGGTGGACACGGATGATACATGAGATGAAATGATAAATTGGGAAAGATTTTTTTCTTAAGAAAGGAAGCGTTGCAGGTCTAAGTTTGGGGCTCCTACCCACATTTGGTATTTATGAGAACTGAGGGAAACCTAGAAAATCTCTCAGTCAGGGAGGACGGTATTGGAACCCCAAAACTTCCGTTCATGAGTCCGTACCTTAACGCCCTCGGCCACCCGTGGCGGTATTGATCTTCGAAACCATAGCCTGCCTCCTTATCTATTAGGTCACATAGTCTTGTGTGTGGTTCCCTTTAGACTAAAAATCACTTAACGTTATTTAGTGTCGTACCGAAATGTGTTTTAGACACCTTGAACAGTTTTATTCTACTAAATCTTGAAAACGCTGGTAATGAACTCGCTTGCAAAGCAGGTTTGCAAACATTTAAGACAATTTTTAACTCATTTCGCTTTAATATTGGCTTATCAGTATTTAATTTCAACTTTTGTATCACCACTGTTTTTCTTTGTAGTCTGTAGATTCCCTTTCTCAAATTATTTGTGTGTGAACTCTCTACGGTTTATGAAAATATTGAAATGTGGCTTATTAACACCCGAAAATGTTATATGCACTTTGCAGATGCATAGACACTTTCTATATACGACATTGATTCCTCTTTTCGTTATTATTGGAGGTTCTTCTGTAATTTCGCTTTTATTTTGTATGAACTTGGCCTAATTATTAATTAGCAAACTCATAAATTACTATGCTGTATAGAACACTTGTTGCAAAAACGCTCTGTCAGCAATGCAATATATGCTATTTTATGATTTATAACATTTGTTTTAATTTTGAGTTTTCCTTTAATATAATGTATTGTAAAACTCCCTTCATTAAAGCTGTAGTTAATGTAGAATTAAATTACGTTCCACTCAAAGAATATGACATGTATTTGAGAAAGGGTCTTTAAAGGTTTCCGGTAAATGTGTTTAGGCTAATGTGAGGAATATAACAGAAATGTGTTGATCTTTGTGCACCTTAACAGAAGCTTAGATGTTACATATTTCAAAGACTACAAAGAAGCCTAGCATCGCAGGAATAGTGGCGCCAGCTGGTAGTTACGTGAGGCATAAACACTTTACATTTCGTTTAAATGTAGATCCGAAAAGTGTGTCTGCACACCCAAAGCCACCATTCCGGTTGAAAAGAACTTTTGTGGCAAGTTACGACAAGGTTCAGAAATGGGGTCAAATTCGACAAGACAAATGTTAAATTCCCCTCCTCATGTAACTATGTGACTGTCGGAGGGGGAAGGGAGGTAGGCAGTTAACTTTCTGCCACCAGAAATTTTGGAGGAAGTGTAAACAGTTCCATAACACGCGACTATCACGGAAAGAGCTATAAATTCAAAGTTACTTTAACAAACATGCTTTTTTTTTTTTACTTACATTTTAACTCTTTTTTTCTTTCCAAAGGTAACTTATGTGAAAAATAAAAACTCATCTTACTTTTTAAACTTAATTATTATAGTTCCTGTTCAATCAGGAAAATATATTTATTATAGTTCCTTTTCAGTCAGGACAAAAATATTTATTATAGTTGCCTGTTCAATCAGTACTACTAGGAGCCGGAGAGATGACTAGTCAGAGAAATGTGTTTTAATATTCTGCTTTTGTTAACGCAAAGAGATGAACAGGCTCTATAAGTATTTGAATAGAAGATACACATGCAGTGTGTAATGTTTACTTGACAGATAAAGCCCTCTCCCCGCATACGTCGCTAGTCATCTCTCCAGCTCCCAGCTGCAGGTAGATTTGAGATCGAGCACTCAAGAGTTCGTAAAAGCAAAACTTTTAATGCTTACTAATTACCTCCAATTAGTAAGTAAAGGCAATTGTCAGCATAAAAAATGTGTGTAATTTGTTATAAAATTATACACTCTTGAAATGCCCACACTGTTTTTAATTTGAAATAAAGAGCTTATGAGCAGTAATAACAAAACTGAAGAACATGTGAGGTGATTTGGTAAATTACGTCATAAATACAAAAATGAGTCAAAAAGCAAGTTTGTCCTAATCTCTTCCATCTATAATTCCAGGTTAAGTATTAGATCACATTTCAGCTGTTGTGTTCTGTACTGAAGAGTACAAAGTAAATGATTTCGATTATTATATTCTTATTAAAATTGCCAGATGTAATTTACTATTAAATTAATTTATTTCCTACTTTTAACATACGCTTAAAACTGTATCGTGTAATGTATACCTTTAGTTTCTTGTAGCATTCATACTTTTTTATGCTTTATATTAATTAACATCACTTCTTATGTGTTTTTTCTTCTTTACAGGTATGTAAACGATTGCAACTGTCAGCCAGTTTACCACCTGCATTTAATTTTGTTTGGTTATTTTAAGGTACGTCTGTTATTCTTATCTATTCCTCTTAAATTTTTATAACTTAGTTTCTTAGTTCTATTTAGCCAGTTTTAGATATCATAGAATTTAAAGTTCGGATTCAGTGGGCATGCAAAGCAAAAATACGTTCCATATTTCTAATTATTATTTAAGGGAAAAAAACAGTTTAAAATCTAAACATCCGGGCCCTAGTGATAAATTTTAGCGTGCAAGACTAAAGAACACTACTTTCAGATATTTAATCAGGTATTTTTTTTTTGTCTATACTTGTTAACTTGGAGGACAAATATATTTATTTGTCTGAATAATTATAAAATTCCGCATATTAATATTTCTGTGGGGAGTTTGCTCATTAATGTTTAAAACTGGTTTACTTCTAATCTTTAAAGGAAAGACTAAGTTTTACAAATTATTGTGTTCAGCAAGAATTAAAACTATTGTTCAGATTTCCATTTTAAAGAATTCGAGAGTTATGTGCATCTAAAAGACGTTTGTTGAATTTTTGCATTAAAATTATTATACCTAGGGGTTTTCATATTTCACAAAAAAGTCCCCATTGTATAAGGTAGTATTGTAAAATATTTTAAAGCTGTAAAGTCAATTTTTATTAATGTTCCATCCAATTTCGCGTGGAATCGTCCTTATGTTTTACGCCGCAAAACTAATAAACCTTTCCCTAGAGCAGTAGAAGTTAATCACATCAGGCCTTATGCTGTCTTCGTGATCAAATGGATATTCCGCATTTTCTTTTTTTCCACATCGATTTCACTGTAAATTCCGAATCGTAAAGACTAGTGAATAATGGAAACATCCGCCTTTTCCCGCATCTTGGCAGATTTGGCGCTCGGAAGAGATGTTGTCAGCCTTTCAGTAGACAGCTTAAGGGTGATTTGAAGAATGAAATAGCCCACATGCACCAAGACCATCTCCACTTCAGTTGTCGAATAAACTAGCGTAGTAAAACGCTCACCATATTTGTTTGCATGAGATCGATTGTTTGCTGTCAGATTCCCAACTCCACCTTCAGAAAAAGGGAAAGAACAAAAACGTGGAAGGGGGAGGGGGAGATAGCTACCACCGGTCCGATCCCACGATAGCAACATGAGAATCAGATTCTTTGGTCAAATTGGTAAGCCTGTCGAGCAGTGGCAGTCTTTAACAATGATGTAAGGCCAACGATACCATTTTATAATTAGCGAACATTTTCATGATGATGTTTTCCATACGTATTTAATTTAAAATAGCGTTGTATAATGCATATTTAAACAAAATAATCATTGTTGTTATTGAAACTTTACAGTTTGAATTGATTTTCAAATATTAAAAACTTAATATTTACCCAAATTGTTAACAAATGATTTTTTTTATTTATACCTGTATTTTAGGATTTTTATACGTTCATTTTAAAAGTGTATGCATTTCCATTGTGTTACAAGGAATGTACTTTGACTCAACGAAGTCTATTATTTTCTAAATTTTAACTGCAGCATATAATAGTTCATTAAAATGTAATTTCTGGTGCTGTTGATTACAAAGAACGAAGTTCCTGAAGATTTGACAGAATATTTAAACAACTATAGTGAAGCTAGGCGTAGTTTAATGACCTAAAAGTATAGGAAAAAATACAAGCAGTATTTAAACGGTTATATTCCCTTAAAACGATTCCAGTAATCTATTTAATAGTAACCCAAAAGTATTTTACATATTTTCAATACCAATGAATTAAACACGAGGAATGTTATGCTATAAAATACATGTTTCAGCCTTCTGTTTATATTACTTGTTTTTCAATATCTATCTTTTTAACGTGCACTATTAAGAACAAATGGTTATTTTAAAACATTTTAATATTTGATACAGGAATGCTGCTTTTTGACTGCAAATGGTTTAAAACAGTTTTTAACGTTGGCAAAAATGTTTTAATTATAATTTGTAAAGTTCTAAATGCCAATGAGTGTTCTGCCTCTCTTAGTCTCAGGTGTTCCAAATAAATAATCATTGCATGATGGCAAATCTATTATAAAATATTATGATACCCTTTAATGCTTCAGTAATGTTATTTATTTAATAATTGATAAGGAATGGATGAAATAGATTTAATAACAAAGTTTTAGTTTGTGACGATTTTCAGTTTTATTGAAAAGTGTTTCCATTAATAATTCAGTTTATTATATTAAATTTTCAATGAATAAAATTCAACTGTTTCTTTAAACCAGAATGAATGTTGATTCATTTCCAAGTGGAGCAGTTTTTTCTCTGTTTCGTATTTTTGAATAAGCGATGCCAATCTGACAAGCTCAGGAGTATTACAATGATATGAATACAGATGTCTACATTTATTTTCTTAGAAAACTGTTTTAAGTAGTATACTATATTAATTCATGTTTTAAACATTGTCGCTTCACTTTTGCAGTTCTTGGTTAGCAGTATTCATTTTATTTAGCAGTTTAAAAGCAGTTATGTTTTTTTTTCTTTTATAATTGTTATTAAAATAAAAATGATACTGATTCATACGAAGAGAACATTAAATTTGTAACTTAATGTTCATCCATACGAAGAGAACATTAAATTTGTAACTTGATGTTCATCCTTTCAAGGCCTAAAGTTTAGTCAGCGGTTTCAACATACCTATGGTTGCTTTAATCGTCCCTAAAGAAACCTGCTGTTCTAATTATCCCAAAATCTAGCTAGCATTAACAGCTAATATTTGCAATTGTTCCACCAAATAGTGTAGTGAGGTTATTTGAGTTACGCCAGCAGAGCGCTGCGGAGTACTTATATTCCAGTCTCAAGGCCGTATAATGCACATGCAGGTGGCAGCTTGTGTATTCTTGAAATAGGCTTTGTCAGCAAGTGGTTGTGAATTCATATGTTACTCCTTGCTTTCAGTTGTATAAATTGTGTGGGAATTGTACACCATCAGTTATTGAACGGTTTATACGTATGTGAAAGCGAATTTCTGCAGAGAGGTGATAAGGCGATTCACAAAAAATGTCTAGGCAGTCTTGTTCCAGGTAGAGAAACTGTTCGCCAGCTTATTAAAAAGCCGCTCATAAGAACAGTTAGATCATGTACGCAAATGTTGACAAGTATGACCGCTGAGAGGCATTATTTTCAATATGTTAGTGCTTCTTATTATCAGTTTTAAATACAACATCACTTTATATTTTTAGCAAAAATGTAAATACTAACTTTATGCGCAGCGACTCTTATCTTCCTTGTAACGGATTTGGCGGCTGCACTTTCTAATGTTAAGCAGCTGCGCTCAGTTGGCCCTTAACTCAAATAATCTCACTGTATATTATAAACAATTTAATAAAGTCGGAAAGCGGAACCGGATGTTTCGCGGGGATGAAGCATACTGGCTAAGACCTAAAAACTGAGATACAATTCCATTACATTCCAAAAACGAAAAATGGAAAGCATCAATTTTATAACATACATTTTTGTGGTACAAAATGTAGATTCTACTGTAAGAAAATATATTAAAAGAGTTAGGGAATTAAAAATTAAAAATAGTGATGGCAAAATGATTAAATTTGATATTAGAACTAAATGTAATTAATTATACGATATTACTAATGTTCGTACGATTTAATATCTTTATTCACCTGGTCAGGAAACAAAACCCGACTGCGGTTTGCGCATACCACGTTGAACGCTCTTAATAAGGACACTTTATAACCCGGTGGGGGTGCAAATTGCTTTCTATTGTGGCGAAATGAAGAGCAAGAACGGAAGCCGCCAAAATGAGGAACGAACATTACAGGACAACGTTGCTTTGCTTTTTTTTTTCTGTATTATTAAAGGTCTCGTCGTTAGGAATGGAAGCGTCGTTTATCATGTGTGAATAGGCTGTGAATCATTGTTTTCAACTCCCTGTGTAACTTTCCTCTACTTGAAAATAAGTGCGCTTAGAGCATTAGAGCTACTTGAAGATTTCCTGATGATTCTACTGAGAAATCATACATGAATTATATTAATTTTGTCATTATTATTTATAATACACGTTGTTGTAGATAGCTTCTTTTCAAGGCTTATATTTTATTTCCCTAGTTTTACATCCTAAACTTTCGGCTGCATCTGCATCTTATTTTCTTGTATATTTTACTAATTTCTTCTGGTTCCTATTATATTGCTCTTTTTGAACCAGTTCATCATTTTCTTTACCTGTCTAATAAGAGAGGTAAAGAATTTTAGTTGTTTTATTTTAATAATACAGCAATTATGTGCTTTAATTTTTTTTTTCCTTGCTTGGAATATTTGGTAAAGTTAGCCACAAATTCCCATGGTATGTTCTTCTCATATTGTCGCAAACAACCTTCAAAACACATGAGATTCGTACTCACCACGTGGTATGACAAGGGCACAAGTGCACTACTAATCGGGCTTTATCATTAACATCCTCTTGCATGAGAAATCAAAGCAACAAACAGAAATAGATAAACATATTCAGGTTAATATTAGGGAAGATTTGCATTCAATTTATTAATTTAAAGCTTAAAACTCACATTCTAGATTTCACTTCCAGCTCCTTTACTAGATAACTCATTGAAAGGTGGAGCTACGTGATCCTTCCCTTACCCATGAATCCAGCAAGAAGGCCACGCGTCTCTTTTTCCTACACGCTAGCTTTACGCATGCGCCTTGCAAAAACTCCCCCACCCCCGTGCTCAAATGCGCGCTGTAACGAACTGAGCGAAAACAACCATTCACGATGCCTAAGCAGTGCATATGTTAAAATATCCAAGGATAATAACACATTATTAACGCATATGTGTCAATGTCTATGCTATGTATAGTTTAAACGTGGTATTGCAAATAATTATTAATTTTAATGCATCGTGTAAAGTACAGCTTCTATTATTCTTTTAGCTAGAGATGTATAACAAGAAGAGACTGGTACTGTCTGGAGCAGTAGTGTCCTTTTTTTCAATGGTGATTAACGCCCGTTTTTACTACTGAGGCACCACAGGTGGTGGGCACGATGATACACGAGATGAAATGACTAATTGGGAAAGGATTTTTTTCTAAAGAAGGAAACGTTCCAGGCCCAAGTTTAGGGTGCCTCCTTTGTCATTTATGAGTACTGAAGAAAACCTTGAAAAAACCTCAGTCAGGGAGGATGGTTCTGGTGGGATTAGAACCTCATACCTCCCGCTCACGAGTCCGCGCCTTAACCACCTCGGCCGTCCGTAGTCACCTGTATGGATTCCTCCACACATGCCCAATGCAATTTTTGACCTCAGAAGATGTTACTGGAGTTCATATGTTTTGTCAAATGAAGAATAAGTGTCCGGTATACAAACTGTGACGCCATTTAAAATTTGTTCCACAGTCGACATGCCATTTTCGCTAAGTATATTCAAAATCTAGTGATATGCTGGGATGCTTACTTGAACAAACAAGCGACTATGTACATCTGCTATACCGGGTGTAAAAATAAGGCGCGAGGACACATTCTTCACAAGTAGAGGAAGAAAATATAAGTTTCCAAAACGCTTTATTTCCATGTTAGAACTCATTTTCTCTAACTCTTCATAGCACATTAATCATGGGAAACCCACAGGAACAAAACGTAACATTAAAACACATGAAACTCTTTCTTACATGAAATGTTCAAAATGCCTTTGATACTTGCATAAACTTTACCTTATTCAAATGGTAAACTATGGCGGTAAACCTAAGCATTACAAGTTAATCAGACGTAACTAAGAAGGCATTTTGAACATTTCATGTAAGAAAAAGCTTAATGTAGTATGCTGGTACATTATGTTTCTGTGTGTTTCCCATTATTAATACTTGAAGAATTGTAGAAAATCAGTTCTAACATGGAAATAAAGCGTTTCCAGACCCATGTCCGTGTAACATATTTTCTTCTTCTACGTGTGAGGAATATGTCCTGAAAGTTTGGCAGTCCTTATTGTTACATCCGGTGTAACATCTACTATACTAATACTTCCTGTATGTTTACACATTCAACCAATAAACCACAAAGGAAACAAGAATCTCACTTTTATTTGAGTAGCCCTTAAGTATATATGGTGATAATGGAAGTGAAATTGAATGCTGATAAGTCAATATTAAAGCAAAATGGGTCAAAATTTGTATTAGAATTTATTCAAACCTTCATGAACGAGGAAAACCCAATTTTCAAACGTTTAACATCAGTATTTTAAAGATTTAGTGCATGAAAATCATGCGGCAATACGGCATTGAACAGCGTTAACTGATGTAACGTGTTGTGGAAATTGAACTGGAGAGAGCAGTCCCCTTGACAATCTGAACTAGTTAGTGATTTAGGAGACAAAGATTGTAGAGTTGGTTTCTGCGAAGTAGATTCATTATTTTATGATTAAATATGCTATAAAAGTAAAAGTAAATAATAAACTGGATCATAGTCGATAACAACGATTCGTTTTACTTTTCGCCGTTATCATATCAAAGAGACGGTCCACAAATTCCTACAATAGAAACGTAGTTCCATAACTTCGAAATACAAACGGACCGACCATAGATGTCATACCCATAACTGCTTGTGTAGACTCTTCTACAATCTCTGAAATTATTGTGGTGTAGTTCGTTAACATCTTGTATAGTTGTTTAAATAGTAAATTCAAGATTTTTACTCTTTACCATGTACATATCTCCCCTCCGTGAGGCTTCAGTGTGAGTTGAAATCTTGCGCAAATAGCACGCGTTTGTTATGCGTCGCAATACAGAGTATTGAGTGAAAGTGTTTCAAGTGAACATCGACGGCCGGCCGCACCCCGAAAAACCGGTTGCGTAAAGGATTGTTCACGTCGTATTTAGTTGTATGCAGTTGATTTATGATGTTTTATACATTGGAGATGACAAACTAGGGATTTCAAAAACGTCCTCTTTGTTACAGAAGCTCCTGAGCATCTAGGTCTGAGGTTCTTTATGTCGATAGTATTAGAATTCTGCCTTTCTAGAGGTTATGTAGGTACAAACAATTACCTGGAAACATTATAACACCACATTTAAAATATTTTACTAAATTGCTATCACCATGATTTATTGTAATTTTTATTTTTTCATCGAGGAGTACTGTTAATATATCCAAAACAACTTCCAGTGAAAAGTAGGCAGTCAAGTTTTAGAACGCATTTATATAATTATGCTGCTATTTGCCATCTTCTGAGTAATGTATTATCTCTCAAAATATTGTCTTATTTTTGTGTCATAATATATATATATTAGTAATTTCATCATCTTGTTTATATATCTTATTTTTATCATGCATATCCGGTGACTTTTCTAATTCTACGAATTGGTAACTAAGCAAACCTGCATTTTACAGGCGATGGGAAACACAGGTGATATGTGACGCCGCGTTCACCATATCGTCCTCCAAGGAAATTTACCTTAGTGTGTGTACGTATATTATCACCAAAGCTTCTTCTCACCGCCAAGGGTGGCCGAGGTCATTAAGGCGCGGACTCGTAAGCGCAAGGTCTGGGTTCGAATGTCGCTAGGACCGTTCTCCCTGATTGAGGTTTTTTCCAGGTTTTCCTCAGTCCTCATAAATGGCAAATGCCGGGGAGGAACCCTAAACTTAGGCCTGGAACGATTCCTTCCTTGAAAATAAATCAAATCCTTTCCCAATATATCATTTCATCTCATGTGTCATCAGTGTCCATCGCCTGTGTTGCCTCTGTAGCAAAAACGGGCGTTAAACGCCATTCATTCATTCCAAAACTTCTCCTATTTTTGTATTTATTTTGTGTATAAGAATATCTACAAAGAGTAAAATATCATTCAGTGCCTAATGTTTGTCATATAGCATTACTGTAAGGTTATTCGCATTTACTTATTATGTTCAATAAAGCAGATTCTTTTAATATTGTGTGGTTTAATTGAAATTTATATACAAACAAAACAGGGGGCCAGTATTTGAATCCCGGACTTCACAGCTAAAGCCCAGCGCGCGCACAGTGTAACCCGAGTCAGAACACTCCGAGAGACATAGTAGCCAATTCGGCCGAAATCGATACGACGCAGAGGACAGTGTTTATGGGATTCTGTAATACGCCAGGATTGTATAACTTCCCAATGCGAGGACTCGCACGGATATTTTCAAAGAACAATTCATCTTTACAATTTAAATATATTAAGATTTAATTAAATTATTATACGTAATACGCAAAATAATATAAAGAAAACAATTATTTCTTATTCCTCCTAATAAGATTACATCTATTTCCGTGGCCTTTGGGCGAAATAAATACAAGACAAGGCTGTAAATTCTATGCCCCATGCTCCAGGTCTAAGAATCTAAATTAACACACAGGAAATTATATACACAAGGGAGTAAATTAGCTGCATTATTTACAGTAAAATTGTTGACGCTGGAAAATAATTTAATTTAATATTGTATAAAAGGTATTTAATATTTAAAGTTTTATTCAGATATAGTTAAATAGCACATTTTTTCACTTCGATTTAGGAGATTGAATGACAGCGAAAATTAATTCACTGATATATTATAACGAAATATGGGTGAATCAGTTTCTCATATTAAAGTACAGCAGAAACAGCCTTTTGCTACGTGAGCTTCATTTGTTTTGTTGCCAATATTCGGTACTCGTCTCCTTTATCCTGTACTGGAAAGTTCACTTTTGTTTACGTTACACGAGAAGACAGCAGGGTGTTTTCGCTAAGACGACGTCCCAGGCAAATTCGAAAAACAAGAGACATTTCCAAGCGTGACGAATTGCTTTATGTTACATGCCGTGAATGTAACAGTACCAGGGGACGGGGGTACTGCATGTAATGCATTTAACTTTCTGTAATTACACGGCGCATGGTACTGCGTTATCCAGATCTCATTACCCTGAAATCGTAATTACTCTTTATGCTTTGTTTAACTAGAAAGGTGAGCCGATATCTCTTGTATCTTAGAAGCGCGAAAAACAAAAGAAATATTAATTAAAACCCCATTTTACATATAAAAATTTTACTGCTGATACAAGGCACTTAAAAGCAAGCAAGTCGGTCCTGGTGGTCTAGTGGTTACCATACTTGCCTCCTAAACCCAAGATCGCGGGTTCGAACCCGGCCAGGACCGATGGATTTTTTCGGGCGTAAAAATCCTAAGTATGGCTTCCTTTGGAAGGGAAGTAAAGCCGTAGGTCCCGTGTCGTACATTTACGGCACGATAAAGAACCTCAAGCCTGAAAGAAGAGGCCTCTGAGCAAAATTTGTCGGCCGTTTCACGCCCTGATTTGAATGGGACACTGATGACCTGAGATGTTAAAGAGCGTCCGTAAATAAAACAAATCAACAAACTAACTACCGCAATACTTGTATAGGATGTCCCCAAAGCAATTATCCTTTGAGTTTGAAACATGCTAGTGTTTATGTTATTGTTTTATTTCACGATAGTTCCACACTCAAACTAACATGTCATTTTCTTGTTTCATCTTTGCAATTTCCTATGTTTTTCGTTTTACTCAGTTATTTACTGTTTTAAGTATTTTATTCCTTATATGTAAGTTGAGAATTTTTCTGAATTATAGGTAAGATAAATTGATAAAGAAAATAAGAAACGTAAAACAGAAAAAGTTGAAAAAAAAAACCAGAATATTTTCATTTAGAAACAGAGATTGAAATAAGAATATCATTAAATTCTTGTTTTTTTTTCTTTAGTTTTTACACACGTCAACTGAACTGCGTTGTTGCGTAATTTTAAAAATGAAATAGGTATTTGAATTTAAATACGCTTTACATATTAATAAAGTAATCAAATGCTTAAGAAAACTTGGATCCACTGTTGTTCACGGAGAGCTTTAGCGTCGGTAAGGCTGCAAACATATCTCGACTACCTTGGGTTGTATTTCCTTAATAAAAATTTGAGTACAATTTTCACAGTCAAAGTTTGAATAGTCAAACATAATATAGCGCAGATCAATCAGTAGCATGTAGCCCCTGAAGTGATAAGTGCATTGCTCTCTTTTTGACATGTAAAGTACTTCGCTTTTTATGTTTTTTGAAGCAGGAGCCTCACGATTGGTTAAACTGGAGACCGGTTAAGTAACTGGAGCTATTTATTATATTTTTTCATGCAGAATGAAAACAATAACATTTGAAGGTGGAATTGTTTCAAGTGCAACAAAAAATGATGATGATAACAGCATTAAACACAAATAAATTGTTTTATTTACTTAGTAGTATTCAGCGTATTATTCTGACAGAAGCAATGCCAAACGATTGGCATAATTGTTGACTAATCATTACTTATCTTGAAACAACTATATCATATATGCCAAGGATGCCAAAACATGTTTGCACACATTTTCGCAGTAGATATATATTTAA
Source organism: Metallyticus violacea (assembly GCA_030762175.1). Lineage (NCBI taxonomy): Eukaryota > Metazoa > Arthropoda > Insecta > Mantodea > Metallyticidae > Metallyticus > Metallyticus violacea. The sequence goes on along the minus strand of CM060843.1, from coordinate 3,429,621 downwards.
TATATTTCAAAGTTGAACGGAAAAACAACAGTAATGTGTACTATGATGTTCTGTAAACAGATGTGACTCACATATATTATGATAACGTTGCTACAACGAAACGGAGCCAAGGTTATCGTTTAAACATCGGAAAGCAATTTTGAAGTGGTATTGGAAAACCGAGAATGTTGTTGAAGTTCAAAGGCAATGGAAACCTGTGTGTAGAACAGAACCGTCAACGCGAGTAACAATTGCACGCATTCGAGACAAATTTGAGACTCGTGGTACCGTATACCGTAGAAAACAGCACTTCGGGAAGAAATTGAAACGCATGTGCTGCAATTGCTGAGGACACTTTCGCAAACGTTGCTCAATTAGTAGTTCAACGTACTCATAATTGTATCGACGCCGATGGTTGACATTTTGAGCAACTGTTGTAACTGTAAAAGTCTAAGATAATTAGTGCTCATCATTTTCTGTTTGTGTGAATTCAGTTTTACGTTAAAACAGTTTTTTCTTTGCTTGAAATGTGTATACATTTTTGGCATCCTCTGTATTTGCAAGAGAATGTTTCAGAAATACTTATATAATTAGAAATTTAAAATGACAGATTCCGAAATGTTATTTGAAAATTAAATAACAATGTTACTTAGCACACGAGGTAATAGTTTACCAAACATCAACTTAATAACATAGACTGGATATCAAATACGACTCAATTGGATATCATATACAACTCAATTACGAAAAGCTTGCATACCGACACTATTAGGTACGGTTGAAGCAATTAATACAAACTTTTTTTCTAACACAGAGAATAAGAATTATTGTTTTCATAAATAGCATTATGCAACCAACATAGACAATAAATTTTCACTTGTATGAAATGATAAATGTTCACTCAATATTTATTAAAATTGTCTTGTTCTGAAAAAAAAAAACATCAATATGATAAACGTAGTTTTAAATTACTTTTTTAAAAGATCAATTTTCGGCGTTGATTGCATATTAAAAGAATAGGTTAATACGTAAGAATTGTTATTACAAATTATATCGCATATAAGTGTCGTGAATCATCTAAAATATATGTAGACCTTTAGCGCCACCGTGGCGGTGCTGCGCAAACTTGTAGACTTTAACATTTTCCACCTGTTTTTCTGACATGTCAGGTAATTGTCTCTATAGAGGAAGAAACATCAGGAAACTGCTTAGTTTTAAGTAGTTATTCTTAGCTAAATCCACAACATAAAATCGTTTCTCTTATCTCATTATAGTAAAAACCGTTCAGTAGCTACATACAAAAGCAAATGCTGAAAATATCTTTTTAATAGAAAATTATGCCGGAATTTTTTTTATTATCTCATTTCATTATTAAACGGCCCTTAAATACTCTTGCAGCGTACTACCGCAGTCTGGTATGGTTTTCAAGAATTAGTTTAGATATGAAAGCAGTTAATAGGAGTTTAAGGGTATATGACGTTATTTGGCTTATTCATCTTACATATTAACAGATTTTCATTTCTGAGGACAGAACTATAATAGTAACCACAGAGTCTCCCATCAGGGTTTATTACAAATCAATGAGTTATTGATGAGGATTTTTTTTTTCAATTTTGTTACTTAAAGCTAACAGAATTTCTGCAATAGACCTTATTGGTATATAAGACAAAAATGAATGAATGGTGTTTAACACCCGTTTTTATTAAACAGGCACCACCACATGCGATGGTGCCTCCTTACTAATAGGGTCTATTGCAGAAATTCTGTTAGCTTTAACTTTGTATATATATACACACAAAAGGACAAGATAATAGTCTCTTAGCTTATCAATATGTAGGTATATTTTTTTTTTTGAGTAATGTTTAACGCCCGTTTTTACTACTGAGGCACCACAGGCGGTGGACGCCGATGATACATGAAATGATAAATTTGGACAGAATATATTTTTGGGGGAATGAAACGTTCCAGCCTAAGTTTAGGTACCTCCCCGACATTTGCCAGTTATGAGGACTGAGGAAAACCTGGGAAAAACCCCACTCGTGGAGGACGGTTCTGGTGGGATTCTAACCCAGACATCCCGCTCACGAGTCCGTGCCTTAACGACCCCGGCCATCCATGGCGGTAGGTATATTCTAACAATTTATAATAATTACTTTCAAATGAATTTTAATTTATTTTCAAGCTTGAAACATAATCTAGTAAAGTAATGTGCAGTTAGAACATAAATTATACTTTACGTTTTAAACTGTTTATTATTTTGTTTTAATTTTTAATTTTACAAAACTGTACGTGAAAAATAATATATATTAAGCATTGTATTACATTTTTAACTTTTAAACACAGTCAGCCATATTCCTTTCTCCATAATAATTTCTTCTTTGTTACCCAGGTTTCGAGGGAAATGTTTTCTCCACAATGGGGCAATTATTTCAACATCTATGCAGAACTCATATCAAGCTACATGAATTTTGGAGCCCGGATACCCCGCTGAGATCGTCAGAACTGCCATGTCGTTATGTGTGTGTGGCTCACGCAATATCCGATATATTGCATTTCACGTGGACCGCTGCAATATGTTTTATGTCATTGCAAGATACAGCCAGCCCGGCAACTTGTTATGCATCTGATATATCTGACCCGTACTCCTATTCTCCTGTGATGGCCTACATGAATTTGATTCCCATTTCAAATATTGCGTCGCAAAGAAGAGAAAGAGATGAGATATCCTTGCTGACAAGTTATGAACGACCAAGAAGAATGGATCCCGACGTCTCATATTGGCCGTAGCGAAAGATTCGTCACAACTATAAGAATAGGCTTTTCGACTTAATGCTATGCATTGTACATAGGGTTGTAGCTCCATGTGTCCTGTTTATCAGTAATAAAAGTTAATGAAATTAAAAATGTATATTTATTGTGGTTTAAATAAAATCGATCATTTCTAAAAATCCCTTTCGCCAATTTTGTTACTTTTGAAAAAAAGTTAACAATACTTTATCTCGAATACTAATTCCCATAGAGCAGTTCATTTGCACCCTGGCATATAGGAATGCTTTCATTGTATACTATTTTAAAGTCTTTTGAATCATCAATGCCATAAATATTAATATGAAAAGTTTGTAAAATAAGGGTCATTTAGAAATAAATTCCAAAGTATTGTTTTTGTCATAAATAAAATGAGTTTGCAAAAAAAAAAAAAAAGAAAAAAAAGAAGAGGATTACAGTATAGCAAGCCAGAAATGAAGTATGAAAGAAAATGCTTTATTTTATAGTTTTAACACATTTTCTGAAAAAAGTACAAAAAAGGAGTAATAATTGTTTTTGCAATAACATTACTCTGCTGATTGTTTTACCTCCTTTGTTTATGAGTTTACAGTGTATTTATAATAATATAAATACTCATGTGAGATAAGAAGTAATGCATAAGTAACTACACACTTAGTAAATTTCTGTTAACATATACGAGGGTAGGTGCACAAGTTTCCGGCCTAACCATTTTGTAGGTATAATAAAAACAAAAACTATATTTCACTTTTCAGTATAGTCATTCTTTATTGCAATATACTTCTGACATCTTTGAATTAACATTTAAATCCTCCCTCCCCAAAAATCAGAAATCTTGTCTGCAAAATGGGCATAAACAGCATCCATCACTTCTTCGTCACCCTTAAAATTCCTTCCTTGAAGGTCCTTCTTGAGTTTTGAGAAGAGGAAATAGTCACTGAGGTCTAGATCTGGGCTGTAAGGGGGATGATCGATCTCCTTGTAGCCACCTTTCTTCACAGCTTCCTTTAAAACAAGAGGCGGTGTGCACAGGCGCGTTGTCCCTAAAGAAGGCGCACACCACCACTCAGTTTTCCTTGCCTTTTCTCTTTGATGGAAGCACGTAGTCTGTGTAGTAGGCCAACATAGTACTCCCATGTACTGTGGTGTTCCTCTCCTTGAAGTCAATGAAGAATATCCCTACACAGTCCCTAAAGATTTTGGCCATGATCTTCTTGATTGACTTAGTGACTTTGACCTTTAAAGGCGCTGCTTCGCCAGGTTTACGCCACTCACCCCATTGATTCTCTTTTGGTCAAGGGATCATAGTAGAGGACCATAGTTTCATCTCCGTAACAATGGTTTGCGGAACTTCTCTCCCGTTGTCACGGCAAAGCTTCAATATCGGGAATATCGGCACGAGGTGTAATTGGGCCGCACAAGGAACTGTTACATGTCTCTGTCTCTGTATCTGTCTCTACTGTAGGTTACCTGTAAATCAAAACTATATAAATTAATATTTTTTAATGGTTTTTAACGCTCGTTTTTACTACAGAGGCACCACGGGACACTGCTGTTACATGAGATGAAATGATATATTGGGAAAGGATTTTTGCTAAGGAAAGAAACATTCCAGGCCTAAGTTTAGGGTACCTCCCCGGAATTTGCCATTTATAAGGACCGAGGAAAACCTGAAATAAACCTTAGTCAGGGAGGACGGTTTTGGTGGGATTCGAACCCCAGACTCCCGCTCACGAGTCCCCGCCTTATCGACCTCGGCCACCCGTGGCGGTAACTGTCGGGAATGAAATTCAGCATAATAGCATGCCCGCTTGAACCAATTTAAAGTCAATTATACATTGGTCCAATAAATGAAACGCGAACAATACTGAAACTGAGTGTATGCTGTTTCAGTTACTGAAGTGCATCTTCAACTTCTGTGTGATTTATTTTATCTTTTGATCCAACGTGTTCTTCTAACAACGTATGAGTGCATGTTGATAACTTTTATACCCAAGTTTTGTATATCTCATACTTAAAGCCGTCCAGAGTGTTATAGATTTTAATGCGTATATTTTCCCACCCCTTTTCACGATGTTGAAGCCGGGAAATGATTTATAATCTTCTTTCCAGCAGCCCCTAAATAGGATTTTTATTTTAACTTTAATAAATTAATAGTTAAAAGTTGGCTACTGTTGCATGTTTGTGATTGTATATTATACAAATATTAGCACGAACTTCCCAAGTTATTGTTTTGCATCCGTATTTGCAGGAGAGCATTCTAAGAAAGAAATCTTTACTCTTCAATTCTAGAAGGAAGTCTGAATAAAGGCGCTGGTTTATAAGCAGCGTAACATAAGGTGGCCTTTTCGTACGTGCAGAATGCAGCCTGAAAACAAATAGCAAGGAGAGTTGAGAGTTAGTATACGCGGCATGTTCCTTTGAGGTCCTCATTAAGGAACTGTAAGGTGAAGCTAGCAGGCTGCATGTCTAAAGTACATTCTCTCTCTGGCGTGAAAGGAATGATGAGTACACCTTCGCTTTGGTATGAAAAGATATGTGACACAATTGAGAACAGGACATTTTGCTTTCAACAGTCGTGGAAATTGAAAGTTTCTGCTTCAGGCTCTGATAAACAGGTGGCGTGTAAGTTGTTAAAGTACTAGCTGATGTTAAACTTATAAGGCCCTCAACCATAAGATTTTAAAATAATTTGTAGAATTAATTAGGCGTGATATTAGAAGCATAATCCTGTCCTCAAAAGGACTTTGCTATTAAAATTTTGTGCAGTCAGTCTGACTCATATGCAGAGAAAACGGAAGCAAAGGGCCTACTTTGGAAAGTCATAAAAGGACGTTCTTAGAGTCAATTTTTTTTAATGCTTTCAGATAGATTACATAAATACAGGGTTTCCAAAAGATCTCCTCACCGCTCGCACGGGGTTTTGTAAAGATATTATAAATGCGAATCAGCTTATCACGTTCGTGAGGAAATTCCCTGGGCAATTATCTCCTTTCAAAACTTCAATTCACAGTCTTGTGAATAAATTTGTTACTATTCGTTCAGTGCAAACAAACAACACGCGGCAGATGGACAGTATTAACAGAAGAAAATTAGACGAAATTGTCACAAATCTTGAACGTTCGCCAACAAAATCACTACAAAAATTAGCACCAGTTCAGTGCCTTCTGCACATACAGCAACAAAATTGTTAAAGCTCAAACTTTACAAGTGTACACGTGTTCATTGTCTACGACAAGGTGATCCCGTAGCATGTGTGTGTTATTGTGAATGGTTTCTTTCATCAGTGACTGAAGGGTTAATCGACGCATAACTTGTGTTCTTTTCATATAAGGCGTGGTTCCACCAAAATTTTAATTCCTTTTTTTAAGGGCTAACGGAAGAAGAGAAATAATATGGAGGGGTTCAACAAGATGCCGCCACTGCTCATACAGTATAGTCTATGGATAAAATTAGAGAAGTGTTAGAAGATAAAGTGATTCGAGCTGGTGTATGGTTCTCTGGTTTCCCAGGTCTAGCGTATGTGATTTTTCATTTGTGGGGTAGCCTGAAGGGCAAAGTGTACAAAGCGAATTCTTACACATTGGTGGATCTCAAGGAAAAAAAAAAAATTGGAATTAAATCAGAAACATTACATTGGTAGAGCTAAATCGTGTCAATCGGAATGTGTTTACTGCATACAATGTCTCTTTAGTTTAGGGAGGACGACATTTCCAGTAATTGCCATAAGGTAAGATTTTATGCACAGTTTTAAGAACCGACTTCAGAATACAGGTGCGGCGTGCAGTGGCATGTCCAACTGCCGAGATACAAAATCCCATGTGAGCGGTAAGGACATGTTCTGGAAACCTTGTATTGGTTGATAGCAGGAGAGTAGACTATATTGAGTGTGTTTATTTAAGTAAACTAATATTTGTGTAGAAGAAAGAGAAAAAGAAATCAAGAATTTCATTAATTTGAAGCGAATAACAGAATACTACTATCATTTTACTCGTTTCTCCTCCCTCCATTCGTTGGTAGCCGTGATGTATATGAGCAAAGATATTGCTTTAGTTTGGGACAGCTTCCAGATGGGCACACCTTAAAGGAGTGTTTGAAGTATGTGGACCAAAGCGCAAGCCACTGTCACACCGCATTAGCCCACTTCACACTTGCACCTTCGACCCTGTAACAAAACCAACGGAACAAAATAAAATGAGATAAAAAAAATCGTAGGAAGGAAAGGTCCAGCTTACCATTCCCGAAGTGACCAGGGGAAACCGCTAAAAAGCCCCCAAGTTCAGATGACCGGACCCAAGGAACTTGAACCCAGGGCCTAACACTACGCTCTGTAAAGAATGGCACGAGAAAAATTTTTTTGGAATATTTTGTGAAAAGTTTTTGAGCGTAGTAAAAATATTTTTTCAATTTATGGATAGGTAATTATAAATAAAGGAGAAAAATCCTTGGTTTTACTTTCAGTTAAATGTTAATGTTGTTAAAGAAAACGGTAATGAAAACTTGTAATAAAAATTAAGTATGGGATTGGCTTAACTCCAATTTGATTTGAAGAATGAAAGTTTACATTGGGAAGTAGGTTAGATAAGCTCCATTTGTGGTGATGAGAAAATACCATTCATGTCATATCTTATTTGTGGAGGAACAGATTGATAGAAGAACAAGTTAAAGATTAAGAAAGAGCTAACATTATATATAAGGATCACCAACAGTTTAGAGTATAGGAGAGTTTTCTTCACTGTTGAGAACAACTGAATGTGATTAATGAATGACAAGTAAGAGAGGCTAGGACGTGCAGTTTTAAGTATAGGAATCTTTTTAGGTTAGGATATAGTAGTCTTTTGAACACACACACACACACACAGGAAATTTATTTTATTTGGGTTAAAGCACACATCGGCAATGAAGGAAATGAAATAGCAGACGGACTCGCTAAAGAAGCAGCGAAAAGCAAGGACCTGCCGTGGATTATCAACTCGTCCCAAAATGTGAACTGAGGAATGAATTAAGAGAAGAAAGTCAGCAACTATGGGAAACAGTGGCAAATGACAACGAACGGAGCGATTACAAAATCCTATTTTCCAACTGTAGCTAAATGGCTAAAAACCAACATCCTTCTAAGCTCCAATCTTACAGCGATCCTCTCAGGACACGGGAAATTTGGAGCCTATTTTCATCGCTTAAAATAGCAGAGAACCCATCATGTGTATGTCAAGAGGGTGTACAAACGGCGGAACACATTTTGTGGGACTGCAAAATTTTGAAGACAGAGCGAGAAATATTTCGATAAGATGTAGCAAAAGTAACTAGGCGATAGTGAACTTGTTCTAAAATATAATAAACAGTTTAAAACTTTTGTAAACAGCATAAATTTTGACAGTTTTCAAATTAACACAAACTGACTAATAGGATAGGAAATGTGGTGACTGAGAATGATAATGTAAAAGCATTCAAATATAACCAATTTAGGCAATCTTCAAATATGATTAGGTTAGAATAAGAATGAAACAGTGTTCAAAAATAGTATTAAGGATAACATTTAACAATGAAATGATAGCAATGCATGTAGTATTACTAATTATTATAGTAATGGAGCATGCAGTAAATAAAGAAGATTTAAAAAAACACACACACAGAGTTTGAGTTATAATAAGAATTATATGTTCATATATAGTAATAGGGAGGAGGAGGGAGGTGTTGTATCTTTCGGATGGTGCTTGTCATTTGTCAGTTTCTACGTTGGATGGTGGCATGCCCTCTTGCTTTTTCCGAAGGAGCTGAGATCATCTAATTTAAACACATGTATTGGTCCATTTTTTTTTATTTATAACTAGTACAGAGCTAGGGCTGAAGTCAGATTGCTGCAAACTGTTTAGCATAAATTAATTAAATAAACAAAGCCAAAAACCTAAGTCTCTGGCAGTGCAATATTTAACCTGTCAACTGTAAAGGTTTTTGCATCTTTCGTTATTTCGTAACCGTGTACAACAAAAGATCTTCTATTAGCTCTTTTTATTATTTATTTACTTCTTCTTTTAAACAAATTATACTTTAAGCCTTTCAGTTCTGAAGTATGTGTTCTGCAACTTTTCTTATATTCCTCGCAACAATAGCTGGTGGGAACCAGGTGGGAGATTGTGAAACGCCTATCCCAAAGCATTCCCTGCTACTGTGCGCTAAAGCGCCCAACAGTGTTTCGCTAAACTTTTCCAGGTCAAGTGCTGCTTTTCAGATTGAGAGAGTTCTTCGCTCCCCATCTCCCTCTCCCCCTCGGCTTTTGCTAGCTTCCTCTGACCACTAACTTAAAATTAAATTGCTGTGCTGCGGACGTTTGAGTCTACCAGTTCCAATACCACGTTTCCAAACGCTAAATAGACACAAAAAGGAAGGAGTTTTGCTATCTTGAAATGTAGGCTAGGAATTTATACGATCGAGGAACTTATGTGCGAATTTGTTGAATTGAATAAGAAACAGTTCGCCCTAAATTGCCAATTTGTGAACACAGCTAAACATTTTATCGTACTCTTCGTCTTCTTTCTTGCTTCAAAGAAAACAGTTTCATTCTCACAGATGTGAATTTGATTTCATACCACGATTAATATTTATTAAAATAATTAATTCCATATTTGCTACATATTCAGTTACATCACCTGATATACGAGGGTACGTCAAAAAGTAAGTTTCCCCAAATGTTTGTAGATAAACAAGTTTTTTTTTTTTTGAGTAGTGTTTAACGCCCGTTTTTACTACTGAGGCACCACAGGTGGTGGACACTGATTATACATGAGATGAAATAATGATAAATTGGGAAAGGATATTTTTTTTTAAGGAAGGAAGCGTTCCAGGCCTAAGTTTAGGTACTTCCCCGGCATTTGCCAGTTATGAAGACTGAGGAAAACCTGGAAAAAACCCCAGTCAGGGAGGACGGTCCTGGCGGGATTCGAACCGCAGACCTCCCGCTCACGAGTCCGTGCCTTAACGACCTCGGCCACCCGTGGCGGTTTATATATATATATAATATAAACAAGTGTGATAGAGAATCCTATTTTATATGTCAACATCACCCTGTACTTTTTCATAAAATATTTTCGAACATTTAACATGATATAAAATGAGTTTTTCATGTCATATGATAACCTGGCGTCCTGATTCTTAAGGTACTTCAGCACTTCCACTTTGACAGAATCGAAAGCTGAACCTCGCAGAAGTCGTTGCTTGACCGACTTAGTAATTACTACACAATCTGGATTGGATCTAACAATGTCTGGAAAACCAGACCTTGATGTGCAACTGCAAGTCTTCTCCCCAACTTTTTATGAGCTTCATGGATCCCACCGGACGCTTCATTTGTGCTAAGCTGGGAATGTCAGAATCAATTGTATAACAAAGTTGATAATCAGGTTTCTAAAATGTCATTGTGTAGCTGAAAATATCAAGAACTTAACGTTTAGAGAAAAATCAGAACTTCCTGGTAGACACTCCTCTGACCCTCTATTATTAGAATGTAAAGAAATTGAAATAGCTTCTGAGGTCCAGGGGTTAGTTTGAAGGTACCAAATTGCGGGGAAAATTTCTCTTTTGATCTATTTAGATACTTTTCCACATAAAACTTTTACGCTGCATTGGTTGCATAGCCTGCAACTTTCTATTAGTTGGTAATCGTCCGAGCAGAAGACAAAACAACGACCTTCAAAATCGGTGCGGTGTACAGCAGGAAAGAGAGGTGGGAGTATGCAGGTCAGGTACTGGAAAATGTTGAGAAATTCGCTTACTTGGAAGTCACTTTAGCTATGAACGGAAACTGGGCAACACAAAACGCAAGTGCTTAATTAGAAATATAGAGACATAAAAGATTTTAGCAATAATATTGAAAACTCCTAGAACAATGGAGTTGGTATACAGGGCCGTTTTGAGGTCAACTATGGCGTACGGGACCGAAATTTGGGGGTGGGAAAATACCGAGGAACTTAGTCAGGTACAAACACAGTTTCTAAAATGGTTGCTACAATTAGGGAGAGGTACAGCAAATTGTGGGGTTCTTAAAGAGTTTGGTATTTCTAACTAAAGTATGAATTTAAAAATAAGAACAATTAAATACTGTTTAAGGATAATACGGGGGAATCAAGCTCTTCTTCAAGCAGTCTGTATCAGGGAGCAAATAAGGGAAGGGTGGGATACGGGGTGGGCATCAAAATAAGGAAAGGCTTAGACAAAATTGGACTGGGGTATATTTTGTTAAAGGGACGAAATAGTTGAAAAATATTAACAGACATTTGCGAGATATGGATAGGCAAAATACTGGATCTCAATGCACAGAAAAAGCATCGCTTTAACCTGTAGACTCAAATAAATCTGTTGTGAGGGAGGGGAATTATTTAGATATCTGTGGGAGAGAAGAAAGAAGTGGTCTCGCAAGGTTCAGATTAGGGGCTTGGAAAGAAAACAAAACAGTTAATGTCCATTGTGCGCAGAAAGCGATACCTGGAGGCATATTTTGGCAGAAAACAGGGAAACGGAGATTTTAATAAATGAGTAATTTCTGAATTCCTATAGAAGTTTGAACATTTGCCGGGAAGTGTTGGTGCATGCGAGATAAACAATTTGGGAATATTTCAAGAGAAAACCCGGCACAGAAGGTAAATGGCTATAGTGAAGAGGGGGGGGGGGAGTTGGAAGGGGTGTGAGTAAATGGAAGGGGGCTCAAGAGTAAAGGTTCCGTTCATGTTTATGTATTTGTATATATAATTATTAATAGAAAACGTAATTATATTGAAGTATATCTATATTTGTATGTATTTATGTAGGTATGTTAATTTGTTACATTGTTAATAGTGTTACTTTATTTTTATTTTGCTTTTATATGTATGTATATATGTATGCATATGGCCCTTTTGATTGTTATAAGGACGATATCAGCATGTACGGTCGTAAGATCTATGCGACAATTATATTTATTTAAAAGTATTCTAAAACTGGTAAAGTAAAACGTCCAGTACTATTATTTATTAGCTATTAAAATAAAAGTACAAACCGCTTCAATAGTATAGTCAAAAAGATATTAAAATTATTGTTGTGAAGAAAACTTTCTAAATTTAGCACCAACATTATTTAAGCAAATATTTAATAAGGAGCAATAAAGAAAAACGTTCAATTTTGATGAACGCAACACCAAACTAACACAACGTGTCTTTTTGCAATGCAGAAGCGATTCCCAGGAGTTGTGTTCAGAAGGTGTGGACAGTTGCAAGCCCAGAGAATGGACGTCTTTACGTCACCTTATGATGAGTCATGTATTCACTGCATAGTAGAAGACATTGTGCCAACATGTGGACGCATGGAGGCGAAGACACCGGAGAAGCTTCAGAAATGCTAATTCTATTATAGGGCACGCCCATGGGGCAAACCTAAGTAAAGACGGCGCGCTTGTCAGCACATATCGCCATGAGCATTTTTGCTTCGTCAGTGGGTCAGGTGCGTTTAGCAGATGGAAGCTCTTCTAGGCCACGCTTTGCCTTCTACTGACTTCTTTTTGCTGAAAAGAATTGTGAAAAAAACTGTCAGAAACACGAGATAAAAATAATGATGATTTCCTTAAATTTCTAAGTGGAACATAGGGCTGAAACAAATTTGCGCCATCGGATTCTATTTCGGTGCAGGGCTTAAATCTTTTTCCAAGTTTTATTCATTGCTTTCAATCCCAATTTAATTATTCTCCAAGTTATTCTCGACTCCTTCCGCCTTGTTGATTCCAACCTATCGCCTGTCTAGTTATATTTTCAGGTTCTTTTCTCAAAGTGCGTCCAGTACATTTCCGTTTCCTTATTTTAAGGTCAATTGGAGTGTGGTTTGTAATCTTCCGAAGTCTGCTGCTGATAGTTTCTGCTCACCATATTATTAATATCATATCTGAGGCAGCGGGTAACAAATTTCTACAATTTTTGTTTATATGTAGGTAGCTTTCCATGTTGCACAACCATATATATATTAACACAGATTTAATTTGATTTAAAAAAAGTTATAATTTTTGTATTTCTCTGAATATTTTGTGAATTCCACATGTTCTTAATTGTAGGAAAGCTCCCTTTGCTCTGTTTATTTTATTTTGTACATCTTGTTCTGTTTCTCTGTTTTATGGTACTCTGCATCCCAAACAATTTTAATATTCATTTCTTTTTATCTCGTGGTCATCTATTTATAATATTTTATTTTAATCTCATTTTGTTGGTTTTTTGAGCATTAACTTTCATTTCACTATCCTGAGCTTCGACTTTTAAGTCAGCAATTTCATTTCTGTATCTTTGAAAATTTGTGCTATTATGCATAGATCATCAGCAAAATCGAGATCTTCCAGTTTATCAAATAGACTCCATGAGATTCTTTAAACGGCATAAAATGTTAATAGTGAATTGTATTGTTAGTAATAGTTAGTTATTTTATTAACAATTGTTTGTAATGTGGCATTTCGACTATTTTAAGGATCACTTTTATTGTATGCGTTTAATTAAATTAAACTTTTGTTTGCCACGCTTTCATTTTTTTACATTTAAGCTATTAATGAAAAATAGTAAAATCAACCACTTTTAGGACTGAAATTATGGAAGAATCGAATTGGAAAATGTATAAATTGAATTTAAAAAAGAAAAATTGAATAATAACAATGTGTGAATGCATTATTTGAATTCATTTTTTTTAACCCCAGATTTTTTATCGCTGAGTTTTAATCTGTCATTTCAACTCCTGCAGCTTACAGATAATCATCATTATTTGTAAGCAACTGCAATTCCAAAACTGCATCTACTAAGTATGTGATTTTAAAGCATTCTGAACTTTTGCTTCTCATCAAATTCATAAAACACCAAAGTCCTTGATATGGTTACATTGTCTTGTGACAGCTTTCAAAGTCATAACCCGCATTATACTTTCTAGTACGTTTTTCTGTTTCTTCTTTAACCTTATGTATTTAAACATCTTGAGCGTGGAAAAAATATCGAAGGATTAGAATCAAAATCAGCTTGTAGCATCAAGATTTTGGTGTGTTTCATTATATTAATATTATATAAATTTTAGTTAACTCTTCTCGAGCAATAGATCCGAAATATTGCAAATATAACAAATCAAATATAACAAATTTAAAATTTTATCATTCCATATCTCGATATACTGAAAAATAGTACTATATTTGCAACTAGAAAATAATTGAAGCAGCATTAAAAACATTGTCTACAGTATGACAGTTAGCAGAAGAAGAAAAAGGAAAAACGCTTATAGTTGTGCCTTTCTTTATAATAGTGTGGGACAAACTTTAATGACCGCTCTCCACTCCGCCAAGTTGGAGGATCTTCCGTCTAAACAGTAGCGCACTGTCACCTAGATATTCTCCAGCGTACTTTTGTACATCAAGTATTGAGCACAAATTGTGGATATCTCTTGTTTATCATATTATAAAGTATATCTGAGGGTGTCCTAATTATTAAATAATAACTAAATAATTGTCTTTCACTTTCGCACCCGATCTCTGTTAGCACTAAAACATGCACTGAAATAGAGTGCAGAGACGTAACAACGTTGTTTTCTTGAACATAAATAGCTGCAAAGTTCTTGGTTCCCGGTAAAAAGCCTTTAAGGATTGTCCCGTACTATACATCTATACATATATCATAGTCTTTAATGGTCCAAAATTGTTTAATAAAATATGCTTCACTTTTTCTATACCTTCAAATGGACATAACATGTTTTTCTGTCAAAACCGTCAACAATGTAAGTAAGTTCAGTTGAAAAGTGTTTGAGCTCTCATCCTCTTTTTATTATTTTTCTTCTAGTTTAAGTATAAGGAACAATTAAAATATATTTTCCTAGTGTTTACTGACAACGATTATGTGTGAAATGAAAAAAAAATTTAAAGCCTGTCTAATAATCTTACATTCTGGGCCTGTACACTTCACTTCCAAGAATTTCAAGACAAGTAAGTCAGGTGGCTGCGTCATGAAGTTGAAGTTGGTAGCACTTCGCAAAAGGACTTCTCATTAATGACGGAGACCACTCAGTCTAACTTTGTTAAGAAGTGACGTTCTCAACTTACTATAGTAACGAACAACGCACGAAACCTAATGCTAAATCCTTCATAGCAATTCCCGGAGAATGAAACATCCTGATGCCTTCCTCCGTTACTTATGATTGTCATAATATATTTATCTGTATCGATGACAAAAGAAGTACTTTAGGCAAAATGTGCAATATAAAATGTTATTTTATCATATCAGAACTAAAGGGTTTAATTACTTTCTATTTTGGAGAAAGAATTGTATGTTTTAGAAGTTTTTAAGTTTGGTAATATGTTTTTTTTTTTAATTAAACTTAAATAATTTTATATGTTTTGTTATCCGAATAGTCTCTTCAATTCATGCATTGTATTAAATGAAACACAAACTGAAGCCTTATCCTCCATACCCCTTCTAATAGATATGAATTTGTGGTCAAAAGTTTAATCATGGAGTTAGGTATAACACATTCTTCTTTCGGAACGTTATATAATGAATCTGGCCATTATGCAGGTGTTTTTTATGCTTAGCTAGGTTGTTTTGTTTTCTTTAACACCAGCATGTCCAGGTATCTATATAAATTTTTATAGAGAAAACAATTAGCAGATAATGCATTCGTTTTCTGACATTTACACAAAAATTTCAGATTATTTTGACAGTGCCTAAATGTAACACGATTTATTTTGTAGTAAAGTAGTTTTTTTTAAAGTGTAAGCCAATAAGTCTTAAATTTGAAGACACTATGTACACCGTGTGTTCCCAAATTCCATACTGACTTTTCTAGAAATAATAGAACAGAACAAAACTGAATCATTTTTTAAGTAATCACTAGTCCAATAAGGAATATATAGTGAAAATTAAGATGCAATGAATTTTCACTTTGATACACACTCTACAATGTATATGCTCAAAGACTGCAGGCGTTACGCTTTCAGAGTTAGTAATTGCATGCAATGGAGTGATCAGGTCTTCCTCAGATTCGCGTGTTTTTCCTCCTCACCCCACACCCACAAAAGCAAGTGGGGTGAGGTCTGGAAAACCAGCAGTTTAGGCAATGGTTGATACCACGTATGACTCCGAATGTCATCGGGAAGTTTCTTGTGTAGTGCAGGAGCTTCAGGTAAATTTTACCTTCCAGAGTCATGGCGTGTTTTAACAGATTACACACATTAATAGTGTTTAACATTGTCATATAATTAATCAAAGAAAATAATCAGTTTTTAAATACATCTCTAATTTGTAATTTGTTTCCTCTTCAATGGTTGGCCAAGCACGTAATATTATTGTATGTAGCTCTTATGCGAAAATACCCAAGCCTTAAGAAGGGGCCCTCACCGGAAGACCTATCAACGTTGGACTCTGGCCCCGGAAGCGTAATGTGTTTGTTTTGGTCTTTTCTGTTATATACTTGAAGTTTGAGTAGGTAGTACTGAGTTAAAAAACACCCAGTATGTCCATTTATGGCTTAGCACAATGTGCTGTCACGGAATACTCAATATAAATATATTGTAATTGACATTTCGTCATATCCGCTTTGTTGACCATTCCTGTCATCAGAGCTCTTAGCTTGGATGTTTCTGTTCAAAGCAACACTTGAGGTAAATGTAGCACATTCACCGGAGTTCAGCATGCATGTCATTTTTTTTTTATTGATTTATTTACGGACGCTTAAACGTCTCAGGTCATCAGCATCCCATTCAACTCAAGGCGTGAAACGGCCGACTAATTTGCTCATAGGCCTCTCTTTCAGGCTTGAGGTTCTTTTTCGTACCGTAAATGTACGACACGGGACCCACGGCTTCCCGAAGGAAGCCATACTTAGGATTTTACGGCCGAAAAAATCCATCGGTCCTGGCCGGGTTCGAACCCGGGTTTAGGAGGTAAGTATGGTAACTACTACACCACCAGGACGGACAAGTGTGATAGAAAAGTAGTTTGCATAATGAGAATATGTAATAAAAGTGTAGTAAGAGGAAATATAACTCAACCTCAGGCCAGCTATCGAGTCCCTGTCAATTATTACGCTTTAGTTCGGATAGAGTTTTGAGTTTGATAGGAGGAAGTCAGTTCTAGGGCAAATTTGCCGAGATACCATTTTAAGACTATAATTTCTGATGTAATCTTTATTAATCCTTGTAATATGCTGTTAATTTGAGAATGCTATATATTCTGAAGAGTAACATTTAAGCCTACGGTTGCAGTCTCCAGGGTAATCTAAGGGTCAAATTCTTTCACATATTTTAATCGCTGCGCATGAAGAATGAACAGTGTAAAATATTTCAATATACAGCAGCTGTTGAAGTTTTGCCAAAACCTTGAGTTGGATTGAGTATTAAAAATTGCATACACTATATCATCGATAGGTGTTTTTAGAAAGACGTGAGTATATTATTACCTAGTTACATAATTATTCTGCTTGGCTTCCTAATTTATATACAACTTTAGTTGTAAACCTTGTCCGCTTACGCGCTGTTTTATACCTAGACTACTAGGCATTGGCCAGTGTGCTACGAGCGAAAACGCTCACTTTTAATAGAGCAGAAAATAAAAGTTTACCAACGAAATATTTTTCTTACATAAGCATCAGATGGGGTTTCCAAATGGAAAACACGAGGAATGAAATCAGAAATGTTACAACAGTTGAACTTACCTGTCAAGCAGAATGCGTTTTCCCTGAACCGACGGAGGATTTTCTCCAGTGTCCCACTCACTATCGAACCCAAACGGTTTTTTTTTTTTTTTTTTTTTTTTAAATCTTAACACTAAGAAAATATTGCAACAAAATTTGTAATGGACTTAAATCTTTGTGTGAGAAATCACAGCATGCTGTCTGCGCCCAGAAAGGATTGAATTCGGCGCATCTTATTTTGGAAAGTTCGCCGGTATGTTTGCTGTCACTGCTTGAATTCTTCAAAATTATTTACTTGCAAGGTGTCCATGGTTCGTTGATTGTTGCGCCAAACTTTCCCTTTCAGATATCTAAGGCGTCAGATCAGGCGAAAGCTGTGAAAGTCAGCGCAGTGACTTCTTGCAGAGTCGCCAGTACAAGGCGTTTCATATCAGGGCTTCCTGCATGGAAGCTCAATAAAGTTGCTTTGGTTCGTAGTTTCTTAGACAATGAACTTGTCAAACTTCTCCAGGAACTGCTGTTGGCATGATTTAATCAATTCTGTTTGCGAATGAGTGTACTTTGTTCCACATATTTTATGTCAATTTATACGACACACCTACCGCTAAGGGTAGCCGAGATCGTCAAGGCGCGGACTCGTGAGCGGGAGATCTGGGGTTCGAATCCCGCCAGGACCTTCCTCCCTGACTGAGAGTTGTTGTTTTTTTTCAGGTTTTCCTTAGTCGTCATAAATGGCAAAAATTTAGGCCTGGAACGTCCCTTCCTTAAAAAATCCTTTCCCAATATATCACATATGCATCATTAGTGTCCACCGCCTGTGGTGCCTCAATAGTAAAAACGGGCGTTAAACACCTCTCACAAACACCTCACGTGAATGACAGAACAAAGAGCGGAACCAGGAGAGGGGCGCGACGAGAGATGCTGGTTGGCGGACCGCTACTCCGTGTCGCAACAATTGGGCACCATACTACCATTTCATTTTGCACTCAATGAAAGCATTCCTCTGCAAATTTTGTCGCTATATTTTCATTGATGTTAAAATTCCGGGTGACAGCCGATATGACACTGGAGCTAGTCATTATAAACAATAAATATACCGAAGGTCCGAAATAATGCGACTGAGAATTTAATTATCCGGCAGTTTTTCGTAGAGATATAAAGCGATCACCGGTCTCCTTAGACTTAGGTATACGTTAAGCTTTAGACCTTGCCCCAAGGCACTGAAAACAGCGACGACGATGAATATGAAGAACAAAAGAAACCACAGTGCCCATGTTCCTATTTTCACAGTATAAGGAGTGAGCTTTTAGCCAACATCGGTTAAAAAATCGAAAACCTGTTTATGCTGCAAATGGTAGTCCATGGGGCGTCCACAGAGAGCCAATATTTACATCCCCCCCCCCTTCGGGCTCTACAGGCATTTAAAGAGCTCCCTGTGTTCTTCCATTTAAATCACACTGCTTCCCAAAATACTTTTTATAAATCAGTGTTTATTTCAAAACTTTGTTTTCACACATTTGCAATGTTTATGCCTAACAGTTTGGGTTTAAATTTAATTAAAATACCCCAGAATATGCAGAAGTCTCCATTGCAATACTATTTAGCACAAAAATAATTTCATAAAATAGTTTTCTATGAGAAAATTATTAGTTTTAAAGATAAATATTACTTATAAATTTAAAAAATTATTGCAGTTCACTCATAAAATGTATTTAAAATATCTTTCAATACAATTATTGTAGTTGGTTCAAAGCTCTAATTGCAAATAATGCCAACCAATTTTCTGAAATCATAAGCCGCTAGGGACTTTTTCATTAAAATTTATGAAATTATTTATGACTCGCATTTATCCAATTTGAATGAAATGTTTATACATATTAAATTAATAGCAATGCAGTCACAGTAATTTTTTTCAAAATTCCATACAAAAAGGTGGCAATTTGAAAATGTCGGTGTCTCTGTAAAGCACAATATGAAAAGAGAACGCTCTTGCTTGTGAAACGAATGAAATGCGCTTATCCAACGGAGGACACCGGAATGTCAACATGATGAGTGCGTTGTTTGCGATTGTCTTCATTACAAGTATCGCTTTCTCGCTCTCTCTGAACTCTCTTAGAATTAGAGCAGATCTCATCCTTTCGAATTCCCTGTAATTTTCACTGCCGCACGGCACGAAACAAGGATTACCCTCGAAGAAGCCATACAAGTTTCCTTGGTACCACGCCCCCTTGCCTTTCTTCCACCATCTTGCCCACGTCCCTTTACTATAGTCATTACACTGGACTTTAAACAAATTAAAGACTAGAGGTGTAGGCATTTTAAGTATTATAATTTCACGCATTAGAGCCTCAGAGACTGTAATGTTATTAACAGGATGGAAAATTGTCACTTTGCCTTTCCCTTGATATTTTCTAAGGTTAGACTGTTTTAAGCTTAAAATATGTGACTTTGTAACAAAGGATAGAAGAAAAAAGGTTAGATTTACGTACAAATAACAAACTTACGTGGTGTTACTTCTTTGTGTAATATTCTAAAGAATCATTTTGGTCATATACAGAATATCCTGTTATCCTTACATATAGTTTTCATAAGATATATATATTTTGCTACAAAAATGTTTTTGAGTGATGGAATCAGGGCAGAACATGTTCATTGCAAATATCACTATAATAGCCACCTTTGATTTCACCGTAAGTAGTACAACTTTGAAATGCCGGATGCCATGGGGCTGGGCTCCATTCAGATAGCGGGTCATTGAAATATAAGAAGTATATGGAGGAAGGTGAAGAGCCGCTTGAGGGATATGGATAGTCAGCAGGCAATTATGCAATGCAAGGAGATGATTTCGCTAGAAGTATAGTCGGGTTAAAATCTGAATGAACAGTTGGATAGTATATATCAAAAAGGGCCAAACTCACTAACCAGGGGTTTGATTGGCTCAGGCAGGGGACATGGCAGATGCCTGTCACCGACGAAAATGGGTTGAGAATTTGCCACTTCTATAATGAGGAGAATCGTGCATATATATCTTGGAATTTCTAGTGTTTTATCTTTGTTCTGCTTCTCTCTCTCTCTCTCTCTCTCTCTCTCTCTCTATCTATATATATATATATATATATATATATATATTCGAATGTAAAGTGCGGAAGAATACAAGGGAAAATATTTACCATGACCCATTCCAACAGAAGGAGATGGTCATGTTTGACTCTGCTGGCAGGCAAGTTAGACCAGGGTCCTATTTTAGAAAAGTAGTCTAATATATTACAAGCGCATTATTGCAAGTCCTTGCAACTTTCTGTTCCATGAAAGAATGTTCAATACTAATATAGTTAAAAGTTGCGTCATATAAGAGCAAAATGGAGGTACAGCTGTTTGCCACATCTTGTGTACCTTGAATTTGGCTCTGTCCCCTCCTTAGTAATAAATTCGTAATTTTTAATGTGCAAAGTGAATTATTGACATTCTTGCTCATTTTTCTCGGAAATATTTGCAATTTAAATACGCTCTTGTCAATATTGAAGTCTATAGTCCGCTTTGAGACGGCATGGATACACAGGAGCATTAATTCCAAACGTCATGAGATTACAGAAGACTCGAACTTTCCGATTGCTATCGATAATTTATTTTATTTGTTCATGTGATTATTTATGTTCATATTCTTTGGCAATCATGTTTTCATTATAAGCAAAAATTTATGAAAATGATGTCAAAAGAGAACGAGGAATGGAAAGAAATTATTTTCGTTGTACGTAACAAGAACCTTAAAGAAACTTAAAATTAAGATGCTGAACTGAAAGAGGAAAGATTACTTTTTTTCGTTATACCCATATACCGAATTATTCTTTCTTTATACGTACTCTTACTCTCATTATTATCTTCACTTTCGCTAGTACTTCGCATATTTAGATTGACTTATTCCAGTGCACTGGTATTTGAAGTTATCAATATTCCTACGTTTGCAGGGAAATGTACACAAGCTACAAGTGTCCGACTAATGCTGGTATTTCCGGGGAAGTAACAACGAAAAATCGTTTGTATATTTGTAAGTATGGAGTTGTAAACTACAAATGTAGCAGAAACCTTTGTGGAACAGAATTTTACCAATAGCTACAAGTTACACGTCCACAAACGTGTGTAAGATCATACTTTTGTGGAAAAGGAGAAAAAGTTAGAGAGCTCAATCTGCAATGTCTGATAAAAGGAAAAAAAAAACAAAAAAAAAAAAACAAGTTATTTCTAAATTGTGTGTGTTTTGCAACTCAGGTACAAATCTTGATTGATTTTCCATTTATCCTTTAGCTGTGCTCTTTGTTTAAATATGTTGAACTTGAGCAATAAATCCTATCAGTACGTACGAATCCTAGATGAATGCTTCTTGTTGTGCAACAGATAAAAAATGGTAATTCGTCATGCATGTTACAATTAACGAACCTTCCCAAACAGAATTGGTTTTTTAACTGACTAGTAATTGGCATGAACTTAATTGCTGGACACTCAAGGAACATACTTCTGTCAAGGCAGTAGCAACGCCGCACGAGTGGTCACTATTTGCACGGTTCATTCAGTATAATATGTTTTTCAAATACATATATTTTCCTATAATAAAGACACTATTTGTGATTATTTCTATTAAACTATTGAACCATAAGGTATTTTCAGATGTGTGCAGTTCTGGGCATATGTTCTTGTTCACAATCGATATATGAAATTATGCCTCTCCTTCTTACCCCTTCTTCTCCTTTCCCCGCGTTATTACATGAGTATTGCTTTATTTTCAGCATGTTCTTCGGTTGTGCGTATTGCATAGTAACAGAATTAAGGATGGAGATATGTGAAATATAATTAGTTCTCTTCGGTTAAGACACAGCAAAAAAGCTCCTGGTGTTTGGTACCTTTCGGCTTTATAAATAGAAATGTTTGCTGGGATACTCTTCACCAGTCTACCCAGTGACCCAGGTATTTTGTAATAGCAAATGTCGTGTTTAATTATCAGTTTGTGTAAAGTGCATTTTATAATGTTTTGTTGAAGAAATGTGCACTGTTATTAACATTTTTGAGAATGTTTTTCTAAACTTTTAAATTTGCATTTAATTCTTCAACATCCCACATTTATGTTTCTATACTAAGCATTTATCATATTTTCTACCTATACGTTTGGCTTTATTGTCTTTCAGGCAGCAATCTACAAATTTGAAACATTTTTTGCTACTATGCTGTCTACAATGGACAAATAAATTTATGTATACTTTTATCTACATCCGAGGCGTTTGCTTCTAATTTGCTCTTCATCTCCGAAACTATTCTCGCGTTGGGATGAACAGTGAACTAAAGAATTAGCCATGGATACAGTAAATAATGACCGAAGCGGACCTGGCGTTCCAAACAAAAGCAGTATTTGAAATGCAAAACCACAATTCCCAAATGATTTGCAATTCATCCAGGAGCACCGTCATTAACAAGGGCGCATAGTGTATGAATGAATGTTTTATAACACCAAACACAATCTCCTTCACTGAAAACAAAGCCAGGTCTGTAGTAGTTGTTGATCCTACAGTGTTTTGTTTTACGCAAAAATCACACAGTACCGGTAGTAGATGTCTTCCCTCGGGCTGTATTGCCGTGACAGCGGGTCAACAAAGGTCAGCAGCGGCAAACAAGAGTATTATGAAGAAGCACTACTGATATTATGGAGATGTTTTTAAAGCGTAATTCTAAGTAATGTTTGTCCATAGTATTAAGGATTAAATGCTAAAACAATGAGTCCGGCTTTTCGAATTTCTGGTAAAACCCAGAGGTAAATGAAGGTAAAAGCTTTCAGCTTAAAATAAAACGGTTTCGAATTATTATGTAGTGCGATGTATCATGCCGAACTAAATAAAAAAACAAGAAATTTAAAAAAACAAACAGAAAGAAAAGGTCCTCTTGCGATATCATGCTTTAACAAATGAAATGCTGAAAAACAGAAATTGCATAAAATCTAAGGACAATGAGAAATCATGATATTTCATGTATGTTTAAGTGCCCTAGCAGCAAATTATTGTCCACAGTAATGGCAATTAAATTAACTTATAGTCACTTTTGCATTATTATTATTATTATTATTATTATTATTATTATTATTATTATTATTATTATTTACACTTATCACAAAAAAATTCCAAATAAGGAATTTAATTTTTATTTGGATTTCTATCTCGAAAAGTCACGCAGATAAATGACAGTCTTCACCAATCATTTTGTAAGTACGTGAATTTTTTTAAGATAAAATAAATAATTTGAAATTTACAAAATTACCAGATTAGCTCCCACTGAGAAGGATAATTTCAATGTACAGAGGGCGCCAGAAAATGTGTACAAACCTCAAGTAAAGAAAAAACTGAGTTAACATAACAAAACTAATTTACACAAACAGAAAATGATGAGCACTAATCATCTTAGACTTATACAGTTACAACAGTTGCTCAAAACACCCACCATCGGCGTCGATACACTTCTGAGTACGTTGAACTACTGATTGAGCAACGTTTGCGAAAGTGTCCTCAGCGATTGCAGCACATGCCGCATCAATTTCTTCCCGAAGTTAGTGTAGCTGGTCTCCCAGATCTGTCCTTGTGAACATCGCATACGGTAACATGAGTTTCAAATTTGTCTCGAATGGGTGCAATTGTTACTCGCATTGGCGGTTCTGTTCTGTACACACGTCTCCATTGCATTTGAACTTCAACATTCTCGGTTTTCCAATACAACTTCAAAATTGCTTTCCGCTGTTCAAACGGTAATCATGCCTCCAGTTTGTCGTAGTAACGCTAGCATAACGTAATGTGAGTCACATGTGTTTACAGAACATCATACTATAATCCTGGCTTCATTTGTTCATTGTTGATTTACCTGTCATGTTGCAACGCTATCATAATATATGTGAGTCACATCTGTTTACAGAACATCATACTACACATTACTGTTGTTTTTCGGTTCAACTTTGAAATATATTAAATAGATATCTACTGTGAAAGTGTGTATACATTTTTTGGCACCCTCGGTATAGCAGAACAAGATAAAACCTGAGCAGAAAGACTATTTGGAAGTTATAATTTCGAATTTGGAGGACATTTTAATTTAACGACCTCGGCCACTCTTGGTGGTTATCATGGAAGGATTCATAACAAATGTCACAAGGGAGAAAAAGGAAAATTTCAGAAAATTTTCATCTGCCGCATAGCAATAAATACAACCTTTTATATAACTCTTGATTTTTTCATTAAATATTATTCTGATATACCCACTTAGTTTAATACTTGTCCAGGAATAATTTATAAATAAAACAATATAAAGCACCATATGCAAAAAGGTAAATATTATTAATTAATACATTCATGTGATTAGCTTATTTTTGTAAAATGTTGAATATGTACCTTTTCTGCATCATACTTTTCAATTAAATTTTACTAAGGCGCTTTCTTAAACACTTCTATGTATAACATTTCGAAATAAGCGACTCAAGTATGAGTTTAATGTTCATTTTCAAGGGAATGTGTACGTTGTTATCGTCGTCGCTTTTCTACTGCGGATTTAGTTCACTTGTTTTCTCCATTAATGCAGGGATTCCCAACCCGTGTGCTGCGGCATCTTAAGGTGCCGCTAGATCGGCCATAGGTGGCGCGAGCTATTTTGGGAATAAACAAAAATATTTTAGGGACTACTTAAAACACATTAAATTACAATATATAAATTACTGGTAATGGTGTTCATGAAAAAGAGGAAGACGAATCATTAGTTAATCTAAATTTCATCTCAGGTGTCCAACCCATGAATTAATAAGAAGAGACGACCTTATAAATTGAACAGTTTTACTTTATGTAGTTTTAAGGAATGTTTCTTTTTGAAGAAATATCCTATAATATCTAGCTTGAGAAACAAGACCACAGTTATTAGAACATCCAAAAACAGAACACGCTGGCATTTAAAACTATTGTACAATAATACAAAGAAACACCCAGCTTCAATATGTTGAAAGCACTTCTCAATAATGAAATCTCTCATAACACGCGAATTCACAACAAAGAAAATCAAATCCAAAGCAAGAAATAGACTTCTTAGCCTTGAGGACGATATGCATATTTTGTTGTCAACTGCTGTCAAACATTTGTGTTGTCATCATCAATCATAAATCTCACATTAATAAGACAAATTTTGTTTTAATGATTTACAATTACACTGTAGTCCTCTATTTTTGAAATTGTATTTGTTTAATTTAATAATTTATAATTAGCATATATTAAATATGTGTATAGTGTACTTTGTCCAATGACTGGCATTAAATTGTATGTTAAGTTGTAATTAAAAACGAACTGTATTCTTGTGTTTGTTATGGAATGTTTATTTGAACATAACTTAACTGATATATATACATATGTGTATATGGTTATATATATATATATATATATATATATATATATACAGTGAAAGTTACACATTTAAAATAATTTAATATGTTACTATTTTAAAAGAATTTAACAGGGGTGCCCCAAATTTCTAAATCTCATTCCCAAGGGTCCCGTGAACATAAACAGGTTGGGAATCACTGATCTAATGTCTCAATATTGCCATTTAATTTGAGTTGTTGCATAGGATGTAACATTTTTTTTTTTTTTGAGTAGTGTTTAACGCCCGTTTTTACTACTGAGGCACCACAGGCGGTGGACACTGATGATACATGAGATGAAATGATAAATTGGGAAAGGATATTTTTTTTTTTAAGGAAGGAAGCGTTCCTGGCCTAAGTTTAGGTACCTCCCCGGCATTTGCCAGTTATGAAGACTGAGGAAAACCTGGAAAAAACCCCAGTCAGGGAGGACGATCCTGGCGGGATTCGAACCGCAGACCTCCCGCTCACGAGTCCGTGCCTTAACGACCTTGGCCACCCGTGGCGGTAGGATGTAACATACCTCCTCATCTCAATACATCTTCTATTACATAAATCACTCGCTTAAGATCATGAATTTAAATGTTGAACTGTGATAGCAAGGCAGAGAAAAAAGTTAAAATGACATCAACAGGGAGTTCTTTTTTACCTGTGTCCGCAGTTGAACGCAACCTGCCCGGAGCAAAGAGCTCGGCACCAGTCATAGTCTGCATCAACTGACACATTTCTGCAAATTTTTACTGGCACAAATTGGATCAATAACACGTGCACACAGCGTTTGTTTTATTTAATAATGAATAGGTACTCACCTGTGTTATATTACATAGTTGTTCAAAGCGGTGTTATCTGCAGTCACATTTCTGAGAGTTTTGTATGAAATTCGCATTCATTTACAATTCTACTTAGGAATTCTTCCAATTTCCGCCAAGAAGTTTTCTTTCACTTACTCTGTAGTAAGATTGTTTTTACTGCATATAATGTTCTAATGAAAATGTTTCGAGACAAATACTACAGTGACATTACTTTACTGACACACTGTAATTAATAACATAGGCTCACCAATAGCGCAACAACAGAAAGACTTATAGTATATTGATATTTAAGCCTCAAACTGAGTAACAGTAACACAGACAGAAATAATAGTTGCTTTTGTAATAGCAAAATCCCCTGCAAGCATAAGTGGGGAAGTTATTATGAAAGGCGACACTGGAATAACGCGCGCTGCGCTCGGCTGCAGACATACACTAAAAATACATTTTAATAATCAGTATTCACCATATTAAGCATCCAAGATACCAATAATGCCAAAGAAGTGTAAATATTTTTAATTCAAAGACTTAGTCGTTACCATCGTATCAAAAGATCGACAGAATAAAATATATGAGCACTAATAACTGACTACAAATTCATCATACACAACTTCAAACTTGTAAATCAAATTATTCTTGATATTAAGTTATAAATTATATAACTTGACAAATAGAATAACAAACATAATTGTTTCTATATACTTTGCTTAATGGAACCAACAACAATGCAGAGCTAATGCTTTAGGAAATGAAACGAAGATCAGCTGTTGTAAGCGATTTTAAAGTAGAGACACAATTTTAGCGTGGAGAGTGTGGTAGATGTTTTTTTTTTTTTTTTTTTTTTTTTTTTTTAATGGTTTTAACGCCCGTTTTTACTACTGCGGCACCACAGGCGGCGAACACTGGTGATACATGAGATGAAATGATAAGTTGAGAAAGGATTTTTTAAGGAAGGAAACTTCCAGGCCTAAGTACCTCTCCGGCATTTGCCATTTATGAGGACTGAGGAAAACCTGGAAAAACCTCAGTCATGGAGGACGGTCTTGGCGGGATTCGAACCCCAGACCTCCCGCTCATGATTCCGCTCCTTAACGACCCCGGCCACCCGTGGCGGTGTGGTAGATGGTGAAAAATGCTAATGATATAGACATTTCCTAAATTGGGTCAACGGATCTTTCCATTAATTATTCGATAATAATAATAACCAAAGCACTTGCCATAGAGCAATTAGTAGCCTTATCAGAGAAATTTTGAGATAAACCGAAAAGAAACAACAATCCCAAAATATTCTGGAGAAAGATTTGTAAAGAGCACATATGAATTTTATGTACTTGATGGAGTAATCCAATTCTGTAACTCCATTTTGACATCTGCTCTTTTGAAGTAAAGTTTTCCGACATGTGAAATCTGCTGTCTGTCACAATTATGTTTAGAGTAGACAAGACTTGTGGCTGATATTGAGAGCCCAATCGTTTTAATATTGACGTATTTAATATGAAATTAAATGAAAATGTATGTCACTTGGAATTTTTTTCATTTTATAATATCCTAATTGCACATTATATATGTACTGTAGAAGTAACTAATGAATGTGCTCTGTGGAATTTATAATATCTTAAATATTTACATGTAAAAAAACCACTTTCGTAGTATCAAAAATGAAAATATGCAGAAAGTTGCTATTGGAAACGATCAAGTTTCTAAATAAAAATACATCAGTTTCAACATTTTCATTGATTTAATTATAAGCTCACCAAATCACTAATTATGTTTCTACGAGCTCTAAAGGGAAATCGTGTTAATTTATCTGTGCATAAATTAACATGTTTAGTTTCTTTCACTTTTTATGAATTTCTAATGCAATAACATAAAATATGGAAATATATAGTCTCCTAGATTTTTTGAGTAACTTTAACGCCCTTTAACTGAGGCCCCAAGGCGGTGGACACTGATGATACATGAGATGAAATTATTTATTGGGAAAGCATTTTTTTTAAGGAAGGAAACATTCCAGGCCTGGCATTTGCCATTTATGGGGACTGAGGAAAACCTGCAAAAAACCTCGGTCAGGGAGGACGGTCCTGGTGGGATTCGAACCCCAGACCTCCCGCTCACAAGCCCTCGCCGATCACCCGTGTTTTGTTTTATGATTCTGTTACACTTTTCGATGAACAGAGAATTATTGAGTTTGGTATCTCAGTTATCACCTAATATCGCCACTTATTTCACAGCGGTAAATTCTAAAACTAAGCTGACATAGATTAAAGGGGGTATTGTGTTTTTGCTTGTTTCACAAAGGGAGAGAACCTTTTCTTGTAAAATTGTGTTGAAAGAAATGCCGTGCTAGAAAAGGCTAATTGCGTCTTATGGCTGGCCGAGCACAAATCTCTTGTTGGTTTAAGAGAGAAGGAAACATCATTAGCAATGTTTGCCTGGATATGCTTGCGCATTTTTTTCTTTCCTCATCCTGACAGAATGGGAACCAAGGGACAACTTTTCTTACCGACGCATGTAGTAAATGATGCTTTGTACCAATGTTTCTCAACCGGTGGACCGTAGCCCTAAAGGGAACGCGGAAAGTGCGTTGTGGGGAATCACTGCCTAAGTTTGTTAATAATTTTAACTATTATTTTCAAGATAATTAAGTTTAGTAAAAGTTTGATAAACAAATATTAGATATATTGAGTATTAAACTGCGTTGCTCTTAGAGCTAATTATGGAATATAACCACTTGAAATTACAAATTGACAATTTTACCAGCCATAAAAATCCAGTGGTGTTCACATTGTTTAGTGCGAACGTTATTGTATTTTATGTAATTATAAATATTTAATAGTTTAATATTACAGTTCAGTATTGTACATAAACAATCGGCAAACGTAACAAAAAAGTAGTTGAAATGTATTATTGATCTGCATTTGTCGCATTATAGTCTCTCAGTGGTGGCAACGTCAGTAATTTATAAAGGCTGTTTTACAAGGTCAGCAAAAGGTCACTGTGTTCAATTGCGGATTGAACAGTTTCTGAAATCACCCTAAGTTATGGTTTTCAGTTATGGAAAAAAATTATAGTGACAATTAAGTGATGAGTCAAATTCAGGACGTCAAAAAACAGCTACCAACAATCCACAACACATTTTTAGCCAGTCGTTGAACAAAATTGCATGATTGAGAAAACCATAGGCTCTCTTAGAAGCGAATAGTTCACGTTTAACATAATGAAATCTGTTTAAAATCTGTCTATAAGATGGGTGCCCCATTTACTTATTCCGGAGCAAAAACGCATTCAAACCTCAACAGATGTGTGTTTAGAAGTGTTCACGAGAAATCCAGAGAAGAATTATTTATGACTTTCGATGAGGCCTGGATTATCATTATATACCAGAATCAAGAGGAATGTTTTCTAAAAGAAACAAAAAACATCCAATCTGCTTGAAATTTGACGGCACAAGTCTTATGGCACGCCAAAGGAAGTATGCCAAACTATTATTTTGACTGGCGAATTTTGAACAAGCTAAAAGCAGAAATTCAGGTAATACCCCAAGAATTAGTGAAGGTTAAAATGTTGATTCTCTAAGAAAATGCACTCGCCCATCAAAGTCGATCGTTCAACAAATTTGACAGATTTGAAGTTAAAAATCCTTGCACATCTGACGTACTTGCCTGAATTGTTTCCCTTGGACTTTCATCTCTTCCCACAGCTGAAGAAAACTTCAATGGAAGATCGCTACTAAAGGCGCTTATTTTTGAGACATTATAGAAAGTCACTTCCAGGAGAAAATCGAAAAATCTTGGAGCAAATGTATTGAGTTTAGAAAATTAAAAAAATGTCAAAGTCATTCTAGAAGCTGTTCAATACTCTGAAAGTATCAACTACTCTGGCCGGCGAAAAGTACGGAGTTTATCTCTTTTTTCTCGTTTTAAGGAATCATTTTAAAAAATATGCTAAAAGTGCAAAACTAGACTAAGATTACCATTCCATTTGTACACTGCTTTAATTAAAATACATGCCGAAATTTGATGAATGTGTAGTAAAAATTGCTGATTTTTCAATTAAATGTTTTGTTTGTTATTCATAAAAGTATATAAAATCCCTAACATTCATTTTTGAAGACTTTGTCATAGAAGGGTGAAAGTATTTTGCATCCTTAGCATTCAAACCCATAAGCAGAATCCTAACAAAGTGACATTCTCACTTCTTTCAGAGTAACGTTGTTAAGCAGGTCGACTGACGGCAGCAAAGTGTTTCCAGTCGGTAAAGCAGTTATGCCTTCAATCATTGAGGGTAGCTTAATGTCTCATTCTCTCTCGCAAACTATGCAAATTCCTCTGATGTGGTACATTAAGGGAGTTAATGCTTGGATAAGCTAGGCTCCTTGGAGAGCTCCTTGTCTGGAGTGTATGGAGGGTGAAAGCATTTCGTGATAGTAGGAGAGATGGGTCTGTGATGGATTGCGCAGTCTACTTATCAGCATAAGGCTGCATTTTTCATCTCATTAGCTCGTCACTGGGTCGAGATAATGTGCGTTTAAAAGCTCAGATTTCTTTGGTATAGAGTCAAATAAAAATGTAGGTGTGTCATAAAAAGAATAGTGTATATTGCAGATGAAATCTAGCCTTTCAATTTCGTCTTTCTAGGGATAGAATTATTGGTTTGTTTTTGCGTTCTTTCGTATATCGTAACATTCTGAGATCACCGCCACCTACCACTAAAACAAGTTTTACTCTCTGTTCTGTATTCTTCACTTCTGAAATCCCCTTTTTCACTATCTTTCCTGTTCTTAGAAAGCGCATTTCCACTGTTTTTATTAAACTCATATCTTGCTCGTAAGGGTCTGCGCTTCACTCCTGAGCAATGAAACCGCAATAACAAAAAGGTCCTTTCTTATTTTACAATTATGGTCCTTTTTTAAACCTTCCTAAAAATAGCAAGAGCTCTGTTAATATCTTTGTCTGTAGACGTAGAATGGTGTCATAAATATAATGAAGTCATGTGAAAGAATAAACATACTGCGGTGTAAAGCGAAGATGGGATAGAGAATCTCAGGAGCTTTTTGATTTTTGATTCACCACATTGGCGAGTGTATATTTGCATGCCTACAGTTGACAAAAAGTGTTTTATAAAAGTTAGCTTTGTCAGTCCTGGTAGTGTAGTGGTTGCCATACTTGCCTCCTAAACCCAAGATCGCGGGTTCGATGCCGGCCAGGACCGATGGATTTTTTCGGGCGGAAAAATCCTAAGTATGGCTTCCTTCGGAAGGGAAGTAAAGCCGTGGGTCCCGTGTCGTACATTTACGGCACGAAAAAGAACCTCAAGCCTGAAAGAGAGACCTCTGAGCAAAATTTGTCGACCGTTTCACGCCCTGAGTTGAATGGGACGCTGATGACCTGAGATGTTAAAGAGCGTCCATAAATAAATCAATTAAAAAAAAGTTAACTTTTGAAGGAGAAGGTGAAGTTAACACACTAGAAATTTTATTTAAGCGAATTAAAGAAAATGAAGAACGTTAAAAGTGTATATTTTAGAGTATTTGTAATTTATATGTGCAGAAAAATAATGATCTTCTTTCTTAGCCTTCTTCCTATAATTCCGTAGTTAAAAAAAAACATATTGATCATCTGTTATTCAGACAGGTGACTGGCGTGACCTTAACCAGCGCTCGCTGCGCGCAGGTAAAAAATAAATTCGTATAATTCAATATATAAATACACATAACGTGCAAGGAAACTCGATGGTATAATTTTATAGTGTAATTGCATGCTATAAATGGAACATATTTCTAATAATGGCCGCTGGTATGTTGTTTGAACGAAAAAAATATTTTCTGCGATATATTTAATTTGCTGTAATATGTTAATGAATTGGAATTCAGACATTCCGATTTGGGCAGACGAACAGAAGTAGAGTAAATGTCCTTTACTATGTCAAAATGCTCGAAACGTTTTCACGTAAATTACATGAAAAGTTTTATGTGAACTATTTGTTTTTGAAATTTTATATTTTATTTAATATTGTTGTCATAGCGATAAAAAAGGAGAGCAACGCTAGTTAAGAACCTGTTTCTGCAGCAGGTTTATACAAACACACAGTGATTATCTGGAAGTATTGTTTGCTAAATGTATAAGTTAACCATGAAGATCATTAAGATCCTTGCTTATGTTTAGAGATAAATGATTTATTTTTACGAAGACTCCAAGAAGTATTTATTTATGTTTTATTCTCCTTGTTAAGCTTTATTGCCTTTATTATATATATCACCGAGTTCCCTTTCACCTTGTATATCATATTTTCTGTTCATAATGTGCACATAACTGCCCGATCAATTAAGCAACGGAGATACAAAAAGAGATGTGTAAAAAAAAAAACGTTCTAGGTAAAAATATGAAATCTATATAATCCTAGAAATGCTGCAGCTGTGCAGAGAAGTCTTTCTCTCCAAATTATAGCTGGTCGGGAAATCATAAAATTCATTCATTTTGAAATGAACCTGCATCAGGCTTTAGTCACATTGATGGTCTGATAGTATTTTTTATTTCAATTCCTTCATTTTATTAGCTAGAGGGGTACTGAAATGAGCCAGAATGTTCAAGTAAATTTTGAATAAGTTTATGGATATATTTTTGCATATGTTTTCCTTTTTTCAAATCTATAAATTAATTTTCTACACATGTGAAAAAGTACTGATAAGTTTTGTCTGGTATAACTATGAATAATAAGGTGGTATAGGGTTGTCATTCCGCTATACAATCGGAAATTGATTTTGCTGATGGGAAATCACTGAGTGACAACCTTGACGACTGTCATGACCAATTTTTTTACCATCGTTACTTATTAGTAGTAAATAGTAATTAATATTATATTCACCATCATATTAAATATTCGAAGTGCCTGTCCTTCACTATAAGATATGCATGAATTCTTTCGAAAGGATTTTGAGCCATTCTCCATTATTCATCCTCCCGAATTTTGTAAACTACCTCCCGAATATTTTGTTTCAAAGTCACCATTGGTTTTATTTCATATGCAGAAGTAATTTTATATGAAAGAAAATATAGAAACTGAGTGGCATTGCACTCACTGACGACAGATACACAAATTTGCTGGGATAATCGTGTAAAAGGTTTTCGAGGAGAAGTTCGATTGCCGATTTCATCAAGCTTCTCCTCTGTTAAAATTCGATGATTTTGATTTCTGCTTATTGTCAGTGAAAAGTCCCTGGGTTCGAACTTGGCTCGTCAATCTGAAAAGCGCACTTGCTATGGAGTACTCGTACGATTTCTTTTGCGTACAACAATCATAAATAAATATTCTTTGTTCTACCTCACTGTCGGCATATCTGCAGTGCACAAATGCATAGTATAATGCGTAACACGCATTTCCTACAAAAAAATGAAACTAAAAGGGTTGACATAATAAACACAACTAAGCGAAACTTTAACTACAGAGTCTTACTGAGAATCGCGCAAGGTCAACCGGTTTCTATCAAATATGCAAAGCTGATTGCTTAGCGGAAAGAGACCATGGTGTAAATACAAAAAAATTAAATCTTTTTTTATCTTAAAAATGTATAAAAGTATTTCCACGTTTCTATTTGTAATAGCCGACTAAGCGGCGCACAAGATAGCAGGTATATTACGAGCAAACATAAAAATATATGGTTCTCTATTGCCAGTTATCCCCCCCCCCCAAAGAATGTTAATGAATTCTTCAGTGTTTTTAACTAGTTTATAATAAATTCCTATTAATAATGTTTATGAAACCAAGAATACGTGGTAACAGAAAGTACGAACCAAAACAGAACATTTAATACAATCGTAAAAATGAATATGAACTTCAGGAAAGTGATGCACTAATACTTAAAACACCTGTAAGCTGATATCTCTGTTTTTGTCCACTTTCACGTGTGTTCCGTCCTGTGGCATGTAGTGCAGCATTTCTCATTTCTTAATACATGAATGAATCTACGCATTGTTTTACTGCATAAGTCGATAGCCTCGAATTACTACGCAGTGCATTGTTTTTTTTTTTTTTTTTTTTTTTACTGCAGTTCTTTTTTGAGTGTAAGTAAAAGTATTATTTTCGGAAACGGTGGCGTAGAATACAATTGCGTCGGGTTCTTTGAAAATGTCGGCGACGAAATGCTAACCCTTACTCCTGGTGGCCTGCCAATTGGGCTACTGGCCTCTTCTTGAAGATGGAAAGGGGTGCAGTTTGGCAGAACGCCCAGCTGCAGACGTCTCGACAACAGGCGCCTCCGTTATGCGTATAACAACGCCATGACGTCTGCCTAGACGGTTATTTTTGCTGGATGCAGTGGTTACAGCATCCTCAATGTAAGGTGAAATGCACTGCAAGACATGAAAGTTCTGTTAGTCTTGAGATTAGCGTTGATTTGTTCTGTTGCCCATAACTAGAGAGTGGAAAAATATGAGGAACATTTTCACAGAACATGAAACACATACACATCAATATAATACAAAAAATAAAAATAAAATATTTGAAAAAAAATATTAATTTATCCAAATTGATGGAATAAATTTAATATGCAATATGCTTAGTTTATATACATTAAAACATATCAATTTGTACCATGTAGTATTCCTTAAAAGTAAATTACAAGCATTTTCTTCCCATTTTCTGAGATTACACCCTCTAT
Source organism: Metallyticus violacea (assembly GCA_030762175.1). Classification (NCBI taxonomy): domain Eukaryota; kingdom Metazoa; phylum Arthropoda; class Insecta; order Mantodea; family Metallyticidae; genus Metallyticus; species Metallyticus violacea. Next base: position 3,394,304 of record CM060843.1, on the reverse strand, counting down.
CAGTGAGAATATGTTTATACAGTGAAACTCTGCACTATACGCCATATACCGCCACGGGTAGCCGATGTCGTGAAGGCGCGGACTCGTGAGTGGGAGGTCTGGGGTTCGAATCCCGTCAGGGCTGTCCTTCCTAACTGAAGTTTTTTCCAGGTTTCCTCAATCTTCATAACTGGCAAATGCCGGGGAGATACTCTAAACTTAGGCCAGAAAGGTTTCCTTCCTAAAAAAAAAAATGCTTTCACAATATATAATTTCATGTCATGTACCATCAGTGTCACCACCTGTGATGCCTTAGTAGTAAAAACGAGCATTAAACACTATTCACTTCACTCTACACCATATGTTTGGACAGGAGCAGCTTTATCATGCTGTATTTTGCATTGTTACAATTGGTTTTGCCTAATCTTTTGGTGTGTTACTAATTTGTAACTGCACTACTTTCTATAAATATGATTTTATGCTCTTTACTCAAAGCCACAGCGAAAATACGGGAAGAACTTGTTCTAAAATAAAGTGTCATTGCATGTTAAGCATTAGTTGACATTTTCTACAATAAAACAAGTTTTTCTCCAACAACGTTTATAAAACTGAGAATTGGAATGTTTATTTTAAATAGCATCGCAACTCAAAAGTCTTATTTATTAAAATGTTTGTGATTAGATTTTCTAAAATTCAGACCTACAAAATTCAAATAATTGTTGTATTCTACAAGAAACAATTGCAAAATAGCTGTATTTGTAATCATTCACAAATTGTGATCTTTCTTAATTTAGCTATAAACGTTTTTGTTAAATCAGTTATAAAATTAATATTCACATCGACATAACACTGTTCTTGCTCTTAGTTAAAAATTTAATTATAATATGCAGACATTTTATCCAAGGAAATAATTTAAAAAAAACGAAATATTTCTCCCTCAACGTAAGTGTCGTAGCGATCAACATACATAATAATAATATATAGATATTATGAATAATATGTAGATATAAATAATTACGTCCCTTGAAGCAGTATAAAATAAGTATTACGTAGGTTAAGATTTTCTTTTCTGAAGTATCGTAGTAATGTGTAGTATTTCATTTTGATTGCCATTATTTTGGAAATGCTGGATTTTATTATCATTATCATAACCTTTTATTTTAAATAGGGCGCTGAATCATTTAAATCCTCCAATCGCAGTATCTTCGAAAATAGGAAAACTTCTACTCTCGCGTTTTTCGCCATTCTGAACATAAAACGATTAAAACTATGACTAGATAAGTTTTAACTCTATTAACGCCCAGTAGAAATGTTCATTAATTAAAAAAAGTAATTGCGATTGTTGCAATTCGATGGTACCAGAATCACCATTATCACCTTGAGTACACTGTTTTCAGTATGCACTCTAGCGGAATCTTCGGAAAGTTCTGGTAATGAGACCACCATGTACTGCACTCCTTCGGAAATTCTCGAAACTAACTCTCGATAGTTCTGGAGGATTTTAGCAACTCATGCCAAGGTATCGTGCCTTTATGGCCCAAGCTGTTTACCAATCAAATTACTCACCGCTATTCAGCTTACAGCCTAACGTGCGTAGTTCTACTCAACTCTGCGCGGCATCATTTACATATGCTTGGTGTCATTGGAACTATTTTTATTTTTAATTTTTAAAAATTATTGTTTTCGCCTTTTATTTTTCTTATATAAAGCATTGGGGATATTTTAGGGATTGGAATTCCTTTGAATTCGGATTGGGATCATGCTACCTATTTCCCAAGGTTTACATTATTCTCTAAGACTGACAAAAAGCGCCTATTGTCTGACCATTTTTTACGAATTCTCGTTTTCTTCCTTTTCCTCTTCCATTTTCCTCATAATTTTACGAGCCGCTATTTGGTATCAACTATGTGACGTCATTCTTCCTATGTTACAAACCTTCTGCCTACGGTTACCCCAAAATGTGGTGGACCGTGATCAACTCCAGTTTTCATCCTATGGCTTAATAATTGAGGTAATTCACACACATTACAGCTGTTATGTAATATTTACCAGCATTAACGACATTCCACAGAACATTTTCCACAGGATTGAATTTAATTGTTTTTCTTTGTTCTTTATGACATTCTGTGCAGGGAGATTTTTTTTTTAAAGTGGATTTGCAAGATGATTTCACCTCATGGGTAATATATTAAGCCTTCATACTTATTGTGAACTGTTTTAATTTGTTTGTAATTTATTATAAATTTATTGGGGAAATTTAATTAAAGTGTTTCACAAAGCTTAACCTAAAGTGTGTAAAGTATTTAATATTCATTGTTTTATAATGATCTTTTTAATGTTTCAATGCACAGACTCTTGTCGAATATTTGCATTTTGTTATTTTCAGTTGTTAAAATAACTCAAAGGGAATATATATTTCCGAAAACATTTCTAGAATTTGCTCTTTAGTATGCTTTCAAATAGAAATATCTTGATGTGATATTAGCAGGAGAGTGTCAAGTTAAAGTAGTGCGAAATGAGCTCGATTATTAAATGGTAGCAGTAGAGCTCAGTTGGGAATTTACAGCTATAATTTCTTTTCTGTTATTTCCCTATATTCTTTTTTGTATTTGGTAAGTATCAAATGTTGATATTTGATTGATAATTCATATGCATAACCCTTATTTATTTTGTAATTAACATAGCCAAACGATTTCTTTTATATTTGGCGCTAAGGTGTTGGTTGGGTATACGATCGAAGTCCCTTTAAAGACTTTTTCAGCAGCTTGGAAATATTGCAAATAATACCAGGGGAGAGATTTAAACCATGCAGTGGATTACCCGCGGAAATGTTACAGAAGATCTTCCGTTGTATGTGCCACGTTTGGTAGCAGAGGAATGCCTTTGCGGCGGATATACCCAGAGATGTTTGCTGATCATTGAGACCTCTACGGAATAAATGAGAATAAGCTCATTACCAATATAAACATATTTTATGAGTCATCTGAGCACATATAAATTTATTTTGTAAGTGTGAAATAAATTCTGCTAAATTAAATCAGTTATCGTATTGGGAAATTCCTTTTAAGGATTAAAAGACTATAGAGAAACATTTGACATTAATTAATAAATGAAATGCAACTCTGGTTTTAATGTTTTTAGCAGCCGTGCTTGGGTTCTTCTGACGCCCCGAGCATTCTTTTTCAGTCAGTCACACTTTGCATAGTGAAGGCCCAGATCATTCTCTACCTAAACCACGAAGTTAGAGGCTTTCGCTTACCGTGTACTTTCAGGAATGCCAAAGTTTAACGGTTTGAGGCAGCTGATCGCAGTGACTAATCCACTACTCTCTGCTTCCAATGTAGAGGGCGGTGGCGCATTCCAATTGCGTAATGCGGATAACTCGTGCTCGTTCTGCTTTCTCGACCAATAAGAGATTAACTCCACCCCTTCTATCTGCTAACAACCGTTTCCAGACCTAACGAAATAACTTTTCTCGAGTTCTTGTTTGTGAAACATAATTCTGGAAAAAATGTTTAAAGATTGTTGAGTTTTTAGAATTTTAATGCAGTATTTTAATTATTTTGTAATAAACGAAATGTTTATATTCACTTACAAGAAACTTATTTCCCTTAGAACTGACCAATTTCAATGAAACTTTGTAGCACAACCGATTAAGGTACCTTAAATGTTATAATAATGATAATTTTGTCGTAAAATTAATGGTAACCTATTAATTATTGTTTATTTAAATTGGTAGTTGTCTTAGGTGAGCACGGCTGTCAGCTAGTGATGGCCTTTAATGTCCTGTCTTGTCTAGTTTCAGTATGTATGCAGTTGTACATAAAGGAAATACAATATTAATATAGAATAAAAGTGATGACTATTAATACAATGAATATTTTAATATATTAGTACTAAATTAGACGTAAATTTGCAAACAATGTTGAGCCAGTGTTGAAAACCAAAAGTTTACCCCCTTTCTTGAAAACGTAACGTTTTGGATAAAAAATGCAGAAACTTAAGAAATAAGGCCTGAAATTGCTTATAAATGAGACTTCTAACACTTTTATATTGGAAAGTAAAAATGTTGGGCTTTTCTTGTTTGCCAGAACATCGATATATAAACTTATTATAAATGAAATCTTTTTAGTACTAAATAAAAAACCATCGGATTCCTGTCAACATTATTCATCTTGTACGTAGGTCCATAAGTTTCCGGCCTAACCCTTTTCTAGGTATGATAAAGACAAAAACTATAATTCACTTTTCAATATAGTTATCCATTATTGCAATACACTTCTCATATTTTTGAATTAACATTTCATTTCCCCCCCAAAACAATCAGAAGTATTGTCTGCAAAATAGGCCAAATAGCATCCATCTCTTCTTCGTCACACTAAAATTTCCTTCCTTGAAGGCCAAGGTCTCCTGGAACTAGGTACCACGTTTATACCAGCATCCTTGTCCCTTTTCCAAAGTGAATGAGTCGTGATCTGTATTTGGAATAATTTCTATTTCAACAACGAAGAAAATCAAGATATAACAAAGAACAAGGTTTAATGAATAGGAGCTGAAAGTCACGGATGATATGAACAATAGACAAGCGATCAATGGCATCTAAGCTAGTTCCATAGAAGACTTCACACATTTTGAATGTTGTTTAACGCCACCATAGGCGGTAGACACTGATGATATATGAGGTGAAATGATGTTTTGGGAAAGAGTTTTTGTAAGGAAAGAAACGTTCCAGGCGTAAGTTTAGGGTATCTCCCCTGCATTTGCCATTTATGAGGACTGAGGAAAACCTGGAAGAAACCCCAGTCAGGGAGGATGGTCCTGGGGGGATTCAAAACCCAGACCTCCCACTCGTGAATCCTCACCTTAACGACCTCGGCCACCCATGGCGTGACTACACACATGAGCAATAAAGTCTCTCCTGACAGCTTGCCAAGTACGATAACGATGCTCGAGATATATGAAATGACCGCATAATTGTCGAAACAAACACCTTTCTGCAGTTCTGTTCCCTCCAAACAAGTGATATCAGATGACTTTTAGGTCTGACGTTTGTACACGGCTTTACGTTCATTTGATTCAAAATAAAGAAATATATGCCATTACATCTTTCAGTAATAAGAAGGAAAAAAACAATTTTATAAGACCTTAAAATGATTTTGAGCGCATATGGCCATCTTATCGTCATATAATTAATTTGGTTAACAAGCTCTTTAATAATATCTAGAAAGTTGTGTTCATATAACTTTATTGTTGTATTTATAAATTATTTTTGACATACTTATGTGTATAAAACTATTTCATGTTTGGGTGTGATGAATGCGTCTCCAGAGTTTATACCTGTGTGTACCTTCCTCCTAAATATGTGCTATTTGCACTGATTTCTTAAGCAAATTGAACTGTTGTGTTATATATTCTCCTATGGAACATTAGAAACGAATTTTCTGCAAGTTTTCCCAATAGGTTCATTCAAAAGACGGCCAATTTCTCATGTTGGCATCACTATGATGCAAGATTCACGTCAGTCACAAACATCCTATTTGTTGTAGCATCAAAATGTACCTGACTGTAATGAGTTTTAAAATGTATGAATATTTGAAAAGAACAGTTTCATCTTCGTAAGCTTGAAAAAATAATATTCGGTATTTACGACACATGGAAACCATCTTCTGAAAGCATAAGTCACATTGATCATTAGGAACATATACATTCCTGGAGTTTGTTCAGCGTAAACCCTCTGTACACCAGGAATGGTTGAGCTAAATTGTTTCTAACAGCCAGTTATTGACTTGTGCTGGCAGTCTCTACAGTTGTGGCTACAGAGAACATCAAAGTTTTCTAGATGGTTATCAACAGCGTTATCAGCGTAAAGAAACGGGCTACAAAAAATACATTTTTTTATAATTTCAAATGTCCTTGAAATTTGTTAATAGTTGTGTTGTTTTTGCGCTCATTTCATTCTTGTCTGATACCTTTCCCTGCTCTCTACTTTATTCTATTCTCCAGCCACGTCAGAATTTTCGTTAGTTAATGAACGGTTCCTCGCCTGTCGTATCTTCTCACAGGTAAGCTCTCATTTGTCTCCCAATCGGAGAGCGGTTTCCGGGACAGAGTGGGTTATACTTCTTTTCGGCCTTCTCTTCAAAATTGTTAGTCCCGGAGACTTCTCCAAAGCATAAGCCCGATGTACCAGGCACCATACATTTTTAAGTTTTATTTTAATTTAGTGAAATGTGTGTGCTGTATTGTATAATGTTACATGTTGTAATGCTCATATGAGCAAGAAATTTCGATTTTCAAATAAATGAATAATATTAAATTGTCATTTTGGACAACATTCAAACTTATATTTTATTTAACAGGAAGGGGGTTTATCAAGCGCCTGTCCCCATTCAATATTTTATTAAATATTTTATGAAATGTATTGTATTTTATTGGGGTGTATTTTGAGAGCTTGTACCTTTTTGCAACAGATGTTGCTTTTTTTTTAATGGTGGTTAACGCCCGTTTTTACTATTGAGGCACCACAGGCGGTGGACACTGGTGATACATGAGATGAAATTATATACGGGGAAAGGATATTTTTAAGGAAGGAAAGTATCCACACCTAAGTTTACTTTACCTCCTTGGCATTTATGAGGACTGAGGAAAATCTGGAAAATACCTCAGTGAAGTAGGACAGTCCTGGCGGAATTCGAACCCTAGACCTCCCGCTCACGAGTCCGCGCCTTAACCACCTCGACCATGGCGGTCACAGATGTTGCTGATTTACGTGTTGTGTAACTTTGCTATTTTAAAGACAGCTTTTGTATTATATTTACAAATATCATTATTGTTCAGTAAATCATAAATCTCTCTTTTCCCGTATTGTGAATTTGCCTTTCTATGAGGTTTAGTCTTCCAGTACACTTCCAAGGTTGAACTTTGAACAGGCATTAATGAGAAGGTGTCCAATCTTGGTTATTGACTGCGATACGTAACAAAGCAGAATTTATTTGCTTCATATTCTATAAATATTTCCATGATAATTTAAATAAAGCAAAGTTCCCAAGTCTTTTTTGTGACCCCCCAAATGGGTTGCGGCACACCAGTTTAGAAACACCAATTAGATAAAAATTATAGCTGTCATTATTTTAAAACTAAAGCTAAACATGTGACTGATGCTAATATTTAAAACTATCTCAGAGTAATATGACTGTGTTTCATAGTGGTACACGTTATTTCATGCTGCTATTTTAATTTTGAATAAGATTTGAAAAAATTAATATGATTTAGTTAAGTGTATTTAATGTAAGTTCTTTGTAATGGAGGATAAATTATTTTTTATAACTACAGCTATTTTAATTTCATAACTTGTATGTTTCAGTGTTCCTTGATCTAGATGTGGGTTTAAGATTGGTTTATGTCATTAGTGGTACTAGAACTTCTCCACCGTAACTACCTCTGGGAATCCGAAAACTTTATTACTCAGTTTTAAGAGGGAAACGGAAAATCATAAATCACTGATCTTACGGTGAAAAACAAACAGAATGTGCGCTTTTTAAGATTCATATCTTTCTAAAGCCTAACTTGAATATAAATTCCATTATCTCCTTCTTACATTTTCATGAAATATCTGAAAATTTTATAGTTAATTTTTTTTCTAAAATAACTTTTACTCTGCTCAATTCTTATCAAAATGTAACCTAATCATGCTCAATTCTTATCAAAATGTAACCTAATCAGAGTACGACTTACTATAAATTAAACTAGTAGTGTGTGATTGTTTCCGGCTTAGTTTCTTTTAAATACAAATTTAGTTTTTACTATTAAATAAAACTGCTAATATAAGAGAATTTTACAAATTGCACTCGCATTAATCATGATTTAACTATTCCAAATTAAATGCCACATTTAATCCCCCCCCCCCCCAGAATATGCAGTAATCTCATTAGAATCATCTTGTAGTTTCGGTTGTTTGGGAATAACTTCATGGGATGCCATCCAGTGATACCAATTTCTTGCAGTGTGTAGAGGATTCACTTCTCATTCTATGTCAGCAGTCTAACATTTTTTTGACATGACAGTGTAAAATAAGCATCAGCTCGTGTCAGTTGCTGAGCTGTTGTCTACTTGTGTGGAACTCAGCGACTGAGTTTATGTTTTTTTCCTGGCTAATGTAGACGAAATCATGTGGTTTCTGCACTGGTGTTGAATTGTTGTTCCACGTTCTCACAAATATGACACAGTAGTCTCTAAGAGAGCCTTATTCATTGTTGTTGGTATTCCTATCCTTGGCTTATCCTCGAGGGTTTCAACAAGACCCTTTATATTTATCAGACCCCAAGGTAGGTATCGATAATAGACAAAATGGTGGAATATGTGGTCCCTGTGTTATTACATTACTTTGTTAATTTTCATTTATCTGGTTTATTACAGTGGGTTATAGTTTGGAAGTAAATCAACAAAACCGCGTTACTTATGTTTTTATTCAGTGAATATGATTTAAAAGAAATCAGATCAGGAACTTGTGCAATAGAAAGTGTTTAGTACAAAATGGTTTGCTCTTGTATGTCTTAATTATGGCAGTGCCCCGCATAATATTACGTTTACATTTCCTAAGTAGCAGTAATTAAAGGAGGAGTGAATAAACATTATACACCGTGAAAGTTTTAAAATTAATGATGAAACTGTAGTGTGTATTAAACATTTCTTACTAATATTTGTAGTTAAGAAGGGTCATTTGCTTTGTGCAGTTTTCGTTAATCTATAATCTGGTGTGACAGAGTTAATGAAAAGGAAATATCCGGAAGAACGTATGAAGCGGGTTTTGGAGCGAGATGAAGATAATTTTTATGAGTGTATGAGCAGGATATTATATTTTACCTCCGTTGCCAGTGCAATTAAAATCAGACAGGTATACCCGTTTAAAACTATTGTCATGGAAGATTACATCATGTTCCTTAAAATAGACGATGATAAAATATATGATTCTGTCCCGACTAAGTTTATTAGTTATTTGGAACTTCGTGTATTTTACATAATAGAGTTATTGTTTCTAAACGATTTCACATTCTAAAAAATCTTTGAAATGTTTTTAATGATAAATAATGTTATCTTGGAAACACAATACAGCCGTAAAGTTCGGTATTTGCTTTTGGCAGTAATAGGGCGACTTCAGCCGCCATTTTTTCCATATTGGGGTCTGTTAAATACAGATGGTCTTGGTTACATTACCTTCCAGAATTTTTGCGAAACAACTTTGTTCCGTCCTTTCATTCACAGTATCAGCACCGAAGTATATTTTCCGTACTATTACTGTTGTATTGTTTCCCAGTGTAAATTCTAAGAGCATAGCTCTTCTCGTGTTTTACCACTTACACAGCTTAACAGTCTGAACTATTTGCAACAATCCGTTTCCTTCTGAACTTTGTTGCCAAGGCTTGAAATTTGAGCAACGCGAAAAAACCGACTGAAATGTTTTTGGTCAACTGCATTAATTACTCCGGTAGATAAACCACATTTAATTAACTTTTAATTTGTTGTTTTATGTTTTTTGTCGTTAAATAAACCTAAGTTACTCACTATTCTTTCAGGTATGTGAAACATAAGAATTTAGAACAGTGTGTTTATATTTTGTTCTAACCTGTTTAACCCAACCTGGGACATCATTTCAAATGTGAGTACCTCATTTCTGTATAGGTACAGCTATAGCTGATAGGTCATCATGTGTGCTGAATAATTAACCAGTCTAAAACAGTGTTCACATGTAATATGACATTTCCAGCGTTAGGTAACCATAGCACAGATCTGGAAATAGAAATGTTAACGATTTTATTCAGTGCCAGGATTCTCTCTCATGTTAGCTACATCAAATGACTGCATCCCACGCTCTCCAGGTTTCAGAGCCTCAACTCTGAACTTCAAACCCACGCACGCAATTTGATATAAATTATTCCAGGAGGTGCTATTCATGCCATGGATTTACTTTTGCTTGGAATTGAGGTATTTTGAGATACGGGTTGCCATCTCTCTACGGAGAATCCTATACAATTTATGGAAATCGTTATGTCTACAACGATTATTAAAGCGAACTTTTCTCTTCTCTGCTTGGCAGAATATTCCACGTAAGTGTTGTTATTATTATTATTATTATTATTATTATTATTATTATTATTATTATTATTATTATTTCCTTTTTACGCCTAAGAGCCAGCGTTCATAGCAGTTTCCTTTCTGTTTTGTGAGTAAAATCACTTAAACACGTGTATCATGCACTGTTTTCAGATAAAGCTTAATACAATGCAAGCCATTAAAATTGCAATACTTATAAGAGACGGGTTAAACCGACCCCACATTTTCTGAAAGGTCGTCGAAATTATTGCAGCAATATTAGCACGTGTCCGAGTTTGATTGCGCACTGTCCGAGAAATTAGTGCTCGTTTTGGACTAAATGTGTTCACAGCGCACGAATATGAGATTATGGATAAGGTTAGGACGAACACACAGACGTGAGGGATCCCAACAGCTCCTGTAAACAACAGAACAAGAAGAAAAACATAATTTCCGCATGGCTGTGGTGAATTCTCACAACGCGTTGCAATTTTAATGACCAACTGTGGGAACATAAATAAATGAAATGTTATAAATTACATGTAGTTCAGAAATTTCGAAGCGTCCTTTTTCAAATAAATATTTCGTGTATTTCTCACTAGGAGGAGGCAAACCTACAAATTAAACTATTATTATTATTATTATTATTATTATTATTATTATTATTATTATTATTATTATTATTAATCCTTTTTTTCTATATATTATATTAATTACTGATTAAAATGTAATTTTCCCGCTTTGAAAGAAACTATAGTATGCCCTTGGAAAGACGGAATAATGAGATTATTGTTATTGATTTTCTTTCAGCCTGACATGGTTACCAACATGGTTACTTATGCAACATTATATTGTTTCTTGAATTTCTTAGCAACAATTTAGAGCCTACGTATGCTCCTCCATTTCGACATTTAATATGTCTGATTCAGAATTTAAAGCAATCTATCACAACGGATCATATGGGAACAACCTCTTACCTTAATCCTATTAAAACCATATGCATAATGGTAGAAGACAATATCATGTATTTGGAGTTTTTTTCTTTAGGCTCGAACGTTGCATAATGTGTGTTTTCCTTTAAAAATTAACCTTAGTGTACGCTGTTAAATATAGCAACCAGAGCAATATTGAGCTTAGTTTTGCATATTTTCAAGAATTATAAGGAGAATAGTATATATATATTTGTATTACGAAAATAGTTATAGTATTTAATATGTTCATCATTCCGGTACATTTTGCCTTTAGTATAATTACTAGAGATGCTAAATATTGAAAATATTCCCGATATTTTCCTTTGAATTCAGAAGTTTTCCATTTTTTCTTCGGTAAGGTTTCTACAGTAGTAAAGCAATAGTATTCATACAGGCAGAAAAACTTACGGACTGCCTTTTTGTAATGGTAAAATGTTAATACTGAATACTTTTATACGGTGTTACGTGTAGTGCTCTACCTTGCGGATATTAAACACATTTCTCTTTATTATTTAGCCACTTGCAAATGCAGATTGAAATGAAAGCAATTGTAATGTATTCCCTTTCATTGCTACCCTTCTTCCGCAAAAAGAATGTTTTTAATCTTTTGAATAACACATTTAAATTCCAAATATTTCAGTTTCTCGCACTTCTACTAAATCACAATATAGTTCATTAGTTTTTAGATATCTCAATTTTAACACACATATTGTTTTATTTAAACATATACCATATGCATTTATATTTCAGAAATATTAACAACATTATGTTAGTTTTTCTAGTTCTGTTACACAACATTGCAACGAGTCTGCAGGCGATCCCATCGTAATGCAAGGAATTGCGTATACTTCCCGACGAAGGCTTTTGATGTTAGACCAACGAATTCTTCCAAAGTGGTTAACGCGCCTTCTTAACGCTTCAGGTGTAGTTTGAGCTAGCTGGTTAACAAGTGAATATAAATAGATCGTCCCTGGATAATTCTGTGCCTAGCAGCGGAGTTTGTAAAAAGGGCGGTTGTTCCATTGCGTGCATGGTATTATCATGTTCAAGGCATTGAATCATCAAATGCTTCTGGACGAACACAGCTGAGAGTACTGCAGTAGAGGGACATGGGTGTCACACGAAGATATTGCATATGTAATGAACATTAAAGATTCACACACAATCCTCGTCACTTTTACGTTTGATCACACGTCGAATTTACTTAATTCTCATTTTAGAAGATTGTTCATAAGCTTACGAGTTACGAAACAGTGTCAGCATTACACATTCTAAAAGTGCGTGACTGTATGCTCTGTTAGTTACAATCCTGTACTGTCGCAGTGTGTCATGTACAACTGGGAGCATACACTGTATTTCACGGAGCAAGGAAGATAAGTAAAGGTAATATCAGCGTTAAATTTTACCGCCACGGGTGGCCGAGGTCGTTAAGGGGCGAACTGCTGAACGAGAGGTCTGGGGTTCGAATCCTGCCAGGATTTTTTTTCAGGTTTTCCTCAGTTCTTATAAATGGCAAATGCCGGGGAAGTATCCTAAACATACACCTGGAACGTTTCCTTTCCTAATATATAATTTCAGCTTATGTATCATCAGTGTTCACCGCCTGTGGTGCCTCGGTAGTAAAAGCGGGCGTTAAACACAATAAAAAAGGTTAAATGTTGAAAAAAATCAAACTTTAGATTTTTATTAATATTGATTGTTTTCATTTTTCTGTTTAATTTGGTATACGACTTATTCAAAAATTCCAATTGTAAGTGCTTTTAATTACGTAATGTGTTTTACGTATCTAACTACTTTTTTAATATCCTGCATTATTGCATAAACATTAAAATATTTCTGAAACGATTTGATATAGAAGACTACGGTTTGATGTATTTTGTGGGTAAATTGCTCTTTCAAATATCAATAATATTAATAACTGCTTTTCTGTTTAGTTTTTTTAAGCAATTGGAAATTTTTGTATTTATTTTTAGCTTCACAAACTCTGCATCCCAGTTTTCTTTCCTAAATACATCTAATATCATGCCTAGATCTACCAGAGTATATAAAAAATTTAAACAAAAGAAATAGGTATTAAAAATTTATCCGGTAAGGCGTGATAGTAGTGATAATGAAAGTATATCTATTTTTGAAGAGAATAATTCTTTGAATGATAAACAAAGTACTTACACTTCCCCTAGTGCTTCCAAGAAAAAGATATTGAAGATAACAAAGGAAATATTAATGTAGCGATTAACTTGAGTGTTTTAATTACGTGTTCAGTGATATTGTCTGCTGCGGTGGTAATATTTCTTTGTGTGAAGATGCAGGTGTAAGAAATGGATTAGTATGTAAATTGACAATTAGTTGTATTAACTTTAAAGCTATTATAATCCTAAGTGAAAAATTCACAACATACGTACCCTTTTTCTCATAAAATAATGAAGATAGAAACATGAAGGTTTTACAGCTGATCTACATTATATTTTTTGCTAGGCTGTAGTTTCAGGTCATTTGCACAATAACTTTTTGTACGTGAATATTATAATAATAAAAGTATATAATTAATATAATTTTATTTAATAAAAAGGAATATGTTACAAAAACAGTAATTTATTGTTTTAATAAAGTACTGTCTTGAAACTAGAGCGCAGAATTTATATTGTAAAGAAAATTAAGCAGAAAAGTTTCACTGGGGTATCTGTAATACTTTCTGAGAAAAAGGTACATAAAAAGGATAACTTCACATTAGTAAAATAGGGCCTCTGATCTCACCTTAAGCAGCACGGCAAAACCATGCAAAATTCGGTTTCTTTTTGACTCTTACTAGTAAAAAAATAGTGTCTACCACCTCTTAAAGTATTTTAAATATGTATGTAGTATTTATAATATTTTCGCTCTTTTTTCCGATGATGATGATTTAATATACACTTTCACACACACTGTTTCTATTCCTAGAGTGAGAATTTATCACACACTGGTAATATAGAGACATGTATAACTCAATTAAACGTAAACGTTCAATTTCAATTTACTATCAATACTAGCCACGTTGACTATAATTAGATTCAGATGAACCAATCAATTAATGCAGTTTAAGATATTTATTCCGGTACTGTTGAAACATTAGGCAGTGCAGTTTCTTCAGTTTATTGTGTTATTTTTTCATTGTTATCGGAATTTTAAATAAACAGCTATTTTTTAGTTTTAAAATCAATGGTTTTTGAAAACATTCTGAATTTCAAGGTTGTCAATTTTGATAAATCATAATACTGAATAACATATTATATATCATGTCAGTAATGCACTCAAGTGCAGTTTAGTGTGGACGATACTTATAAAAGAACTGGCGTCTGCATTGTCTGCTGGCATTTGTTTTTATAGCACGATCGTATTTCATGTGGCGTCGCGCAGTTTGCAGCACTTGACATAACACAGTATCGTTTTACTTGCCCTTTTTATGGGATCCTAAAGCCGCAGATCCAAGATTATGGACATTGGCCTAGCTGCAATTACGTCCAATGAAGCAAATCTCGGTCCGGTCACTAGAGTACCTCTATGAAATGAATTTAGTGTTAGTTGAAAAAATACGCGTTAGAGTTTGTGCACTATATTTTGTATATTTCCCAACCAGTTAGTGGATATAGTAAGAAAGTTAATTATCTTTCCTACCACAGTCTTACTTGTAACGAAAGGACAATACGAAATACTCTAAAAGCAATCCCCGTTTTTTATAAATATGGGTCCCAAAATGTATACACACTTTCACAGTAGATATCTATTTAATATATTTCAAAGTTGGACCGAAAAACAACAGTAATGTGTAGTATGATGTTCTGTAATCAGGTGAGACTAACTTACATTATGATAGCATTATTGCGTGACAGGTAAATCAACAATGAACAAACGAAGCCAAAATTATCATATGATGTTCTGTAAACAGACGTGGTTCACATTACATTATGCTAGCGTTGCTACAACAAAATGGAGCCTAGATAATCGTTTGAACAGCAGAAAGCAATTTTGAAGTGATATTGCAAAACTCAGAATGCTGTTGAAGTTCAAAGACAATGGAGACATGTGTACAGAACAGAACCGCCAACGCGAGCAACAATTGCACGCATGGGGAACTCTTAAGGATGTTGTAAACCGTAGAAAACCAGCTACACTAACAACACTTCGGAAGAAATTGAAACGGCATGTACTGCAATCGCTGAGGGCACTTTCGCAAACGTTGCTCAATCAGTAGTTTAACGTACTCAGAAGTGTATGGGCGCCGATGGTGAGCATTTTGAGCAACTGTTGTAACTGTAAAAGTGTAAGATGATTAATGCTCATCATTTTCTGTTTGTGTGAATTCAATTTTGTTATGTTAACACAGTTTTTTCTTTGTTTGAAGTGTGTATACATTTTGACACCCTCTATATATGTATATGCCAAGCTCTAAGAATTTATGTATACTCTCATAACACACAAAGAAAACCATTCAGTTCAAGAAAATGAGAACTAGGAACGATTTATTTTTGCATTAAAATGAGCAAGAAATAATATTTTAAAGATGAAAAGATGTTTATTTTTAATTTTATTAGTTTTTTATTAGCTTTGAACGTCCGTTTTTACTACTGAGGCTCCACAGGCGGTGGACATGATGATATATGAAATTAAATGGTAATTTGAGAAAGGATTTTTTAAAGGAAGAATGCATTCCAAGCCTAAGTTTAGAGTACCTCCCCGGCATTTACTATCTATGAGAACTGAGGAAAACCTGGAAAAAACCTCAGTCACCTCGACCTGGGCCTCGACCTCGGCCACCCGTGACGGTAAAGATGTTTATGTTAACTAATGAAATAAGTTGGAACAATAATAAACTGCAGGACCGATGGATTTTTTCGGGCGTAAAAATCCTAAGTATGGCTTCCTTCGGAAGGGAAGTAAAGCCGTGGGTCCCGTGTCGTACATTTACGGCACGAAAAAGAACCACAAGCCTGAAAGAGAGGCCTCTGAGCAAAATTTGTCGGCCGTTTCACGCCCTGAGTTGAATGGGACGCTGATGACCTGAGATGTTAAAGAGCGTCTATAAATAAATCAATCAAAAAAAAAAAAGATGTCTTTAAACCGCCACGAGTGGTGAGGTCGTCAAGGCGCGGACTCTTGGGCGGGAGGTCTAGGGTTTACATCCCGCCAGGACTCCCTGACTGAGGTTTTTTCCAGGTTTTCCTCATCCCTCATAACTGGCAACTTAGGCCTGGAACGTTTCCTTCCTTAAAAAAATCCTTTCCGAATATATCATTTCTTCTCATGTATCACCGCCTATGGTGCCTCAGTAGTAAAAACGGGCATTAAACACTTTTAAAAAATCGCTCAGGCTTGTGGAGTTTTCGCTTCGACCTGTAAACACAGACTGCAGTTTACTAAATACTTGTACATCAAGACTACCCATGTCAGACTTCGTCACATTTATTCCATTACTAATGTTTTAAGCTCATGCAATCTGCGTTGCATTAGAGGGGTTACTTTCCTAACTCTTTATGACGTACTTCTATATGTTGACCCTGCCGAGTGCCCTTTGAGTATTATTATACCTCCTGCAACCTACGAAAGATAATTTTGGCTTGTAACTTACTATTGTGACGTTTTCGAACCGGAGTTTCTAACGAAATAGATACGTTTTTCCTTCCCTGAAAGTTTGTATCATCACGGAAAAACACCACCACGAGGACAGGTCCATAAGTTTCCGGCCTCGCCGATAAGAATTATCGACTTCACAAAACCCTTATCTACACTTATCCTTATATGCTAAGTAAATAATTGTAGCTGTAACTTCCGCTCCGCTGTGTTACATATAGTTCTACATATAGCATAAACATAAACATAACATAAAGAAGGCTATGTGTAGAAGATTATAACACGTTCAGAATGCAGTATCGAGCTGATATTAAGCTATTCACAAAAAGAGCACTTACTCTAAATGAAATTAAATAGAGATTGGACGATGTATATGGGAAAGCACCCTCTCATATTCTACCCTAAAAGAATGTGCAAAACTTTTTCGAATCGGTCGAGATAGCATTGAAGACGAAGAGCGTGCAGGTCCGCCCTTGGAGGTACTCAGCCCTGAAATTATGGAGAAATTATGGAAGACCGGTGGCTCAAAATTACAGAAATAGCAGCCAGGTTAGGCTTTTCTAAAACAACAGTCCTTGGAATTATTCAAGAACAAGGGCAGTGCAAGATGGGTGCCTAGACTTCTTTCCTCAGTTCAAAAGCAGCAACGAGTCATGTGTTGTCAGGCATTTTTGGAGCTTTGCCGTGGCAACGAGAAAAAAGTTCTGCAAATCATTGTTGTAGGAGATGAAACTATGATTCTCTACTATGATCCCTTGTCCAAAAGAGAATCAATAGAGTGTAGTAAACCAGGCGAAGCACTGCTTCTAAACGCCTAGGTCACTCAGTCAACCAAGATGACCATGGCCACAATTTTTTGGGACTGTGGTTTTATTGACTTCAAGAAGAGAAACATGACAATAAATGGGGAGTATTGTGCTGGCCTAATGTACAGACTATGAGTTTCCATCAAATAGAAAAAGCGAGGAAAGCTGAGTGGTGGTGTGCGCCTTCTTCACGACAATGCGCCTATGTACACAGCTTTTGTTGCAAAGGAAGCTGTGAAGAAATGTGGCTTTAAGGAGATCGACCACCCACCTTACAGCCCATATCTATCTCCCAGTGACCATTTCCTATTCTTAACACTCAAGATGGACCTTTGAGGAAGGAAATTTAAATGTGTTGAATAAGAGATGGATGCTGCCTATTTTGCAGGCAAGATTTTTGACTGTATGGGGGAGAGGGAGATTGTAATGTTCATTTAAAGACATAAGAAGTGCATTGCAATATTGAAAAGTGAAATATGGTTTTTGTGTTTATCATACCTAGAAAATGGTTTGGCCGGAAACTTACGGACCTATCCTCGTATATGTGAACGACTATGTTGCAATTAATATAGTGCTTCCCTGTATAAAGTTCAAGGCCATTTTATTAGGAACGTACAAGACCAGAGATTACATTACAGATGTTGTGCACACATTATGACATTTATGTCACTAGTTCGCATCGCGTCTGCAAATCAAATTTCCAGCAGATAACTTCCGTAAATACAAATGTGGCACAAGTCAGAAGTCCCCTGCTCTTAAAAAGCATTGAGCAATGGTTATAGTAAATTGAACGTTGAAAATTTTGGGAAAAGCGCAAGCCAGGAAATTCCTGTAGGAGCTGTCCATGTATAGTGCCAATAAAATGAAAACGGTGTCGTGAATTATGAGTGCAATTAATGGAAAACTAACGCTTGTTTTTGTGTTTCTTGGCGATAGATGCATTTTTATGTAATAACTTTGGCTTGTATTTCTTTCTTTCAAAGTTCAATTAAAATTGCTGATAACGGAGATGTATTTTGGAATGTTTTCAGGAGCGACAGGATGTACAATGCTGCTATTAGAAACAGAATGAATGGCTATAATAAAGGTCATCGAAAAGTCATTCCGCAGCCATTGTATAGCCGAGATTTCCCTAGGGAAGTGAAACGAGTGTACAGTTATTGCCTTCACCTAACCATCAAGGCAAGCACACACTCCAAAGTCCAAACATTAACGGTACTCGGATCACCTGCTAAAAACCGAATTCGAAGGAAGAAAGGAATATCAGAATGTAGAAGTACTAATATCACGCGAGTGCGGAGGAATTTGTCGATGATCCGTTATAAATAGTTTCGTTTGGCAACACTAATCCAATCTTAAGAATCAAAAAGCAGAGGCTTCCATTACTTGAGAGCGAATGCCCATATTTGATTGGTGCTATGATTAAGAAAGAAGTATTTAATGCATCATAATAGGACGATGTGGTTCTACAAGCAACTGAGTGAACAGTTTAGGATGACTTCATCTCTTTTGTTTACATCTTCGAAGATCTGAAAATTGCGTTACAGATTTTAATTAACTCGTTGCAGGCTACTGCTTGTCACTCAATATCATCCACTTTATTGATAGGTGTGCTAGTTTCTCTCGAAATTGTGGTGAAGTTCGAGCATGTTAAAAGTGCGAACAGTTCTCTAAATTACAGCTAATAAAATATTCCCAAGTTATAATGTGCTTTCACACTCTGATAGTGGCAAGAATTAGTGCTCAGGAATATTAATTGTGTATGGAAAATAAACAGTAAATAAAGGGACTTAAGCATGTTATTTTAGGTGAAATTATTTTACATAATTTTTATTTTAATAAAGCAACGCGTACGAGGGGACGTTCTAAAAGTTATTGGCTTGACAAAGAACACACAAAGTTTAAGATAAATGTTATTTTTCCAACTTAGTCGCCTTGTAAATTAATGCATTTATTTCAACGATTTTCCGACATGTTAACAACCGCAGTAAAATAAGATTTGTCCAATTGTGGAAAATAAGTGTCTGTCTCCGCTTCGACCTTATCATTTTATGCGAATCTTGTGCACCCAGTCATTTCTTCAGACTTGGTAACAAAAACTAATCACTGGAAGCTAAATCCGGTGAATAGGGAAGATGTGGAAGCACTTGGAAGAGAAGGTCATGCTGTTTTGCATCAACAATCCCAGACTTAATTACCCCACCCTTGGTTCTGCTCTTCTGGAGTTTTCTATGAGCACCACACTATGAGAATTCAGAAAACCGCAGAATTTTCCTGCAGATGAAATCTTTTGGCTTTCTTTGGTTCACTTTCATCTGTTGCCACCCACTGGTTCGACTGCCCCTTCTTCTTTGGAGTGTAGTGATGAATCACTGTTTCATCTATTGTTATAAAACTGCGTTGAAACAAGTCTAAATATTGCGATATGTTCATTTGAATGCGTTTTAATCCAAACGGGGCACCCATCGAGCGGATAGCTGTCTCATACCCAAAACTTTGTGTAAAATGTAGTGGATACGGCCTACCTTGGCCTTTGTAATGTCAGTCAACTCACATACCTTCAATCGGCGATTATTGAGTACGGCATTGTAAATTTTTGCCACAACCTTTTCAATCTTAGCAGTTTACGCTTCTTTTTAACTGTCGAAAACGAACTTTTAACTTCGAATGTCTGTTGGGGTTAAACCCTTCAAAACGAAGTACTCTATCACAGCTCATATTTCAGTTTTATTCACTTTGTAGAAAATGTTAACACTGGTTTGTTTACACGATCGTCACAAGCAATTGACTGCCCTCACGCAATCTGAAGCTTTACAGCGCTCCATCTAAAGGATGGTACTTAACAACTATCATAGTAATTTTGTCATCTTCATGACATCTCTGAGTCAGGCCGAGAACTTTTAGAATGCCCCTAGTATAGCTTTCAATACATTTAAAACTTAAAACGTTTACCTCTCAAATATCTTAAGAGATGGTTCGGGTATATTGTGCATTCCAAAGCTTTTGTGAGATTTTTCTATCAAATATTTTATGAGGTATAAATGTTTTATTTTTATAAATAAAGATTTGGTGTTTGTTGTTGTGTCTATGTTACGTCATTCTGGATGTGTTTCGACGTTATTTGAATTAAAGCATAGTTTCTTCGGAACTGTTGTTCGATTATAGCTATTGACTATCAAGAATATAAAGGCACTTTACAAAACGGAGCTGATATTTACTGGCGTGCACTTCTCTTATGTTTGGGATTGTTTTCATTGCTTTCTAGATCGACTGCATAAATTGTTAAACTGCTTTTATCCTGAAGATACTCCAGTTCATGAAGAAACTGAATGGTTAATCGATACGAACGATTATGAACCTAAAGAAGGGAATTCGTAAAGTATCGCTCCACTTAACTGCACGCAGCTTCCAAAAGTTAAAGAAAGTGAAGCGTTTAGTTTTGAAGGGAAAACAACTTGAGCTCAGCGGACGTTAGAACGTTAATTATTTCTTACGCTACGTAAATTTCATGAAGTCAGTCTCGACGGCGCCACTAAGAGAGAAACCAATTGTCCTTCTTCATTGATGTTATATACCACAAAATAGTAGAACTTTCGAAAAAGAATAGTATTGCAATTAAACTTTCAAGGCGCTTTCCTCTCCCAAATGTAACAAGGGAGCATCCTATTTTTTGTGCTCTTTAAGTTGTTAAGCTTTTGCACCAACGAAGCAGAATGTATTCTATCAACATTGCTTAGATGTCGAAATGTTTGTTTTAAGTAAGAGTAACAGCTAATATTATCTGGATTTACCTTCAACTCTACATTAAAATGCCAAATATAAAATCCCATTTAAATAATGAATACACCAAATATCGTCAACATAACTTTCAAATGTTGGTCGTTTATCCTTGCTAATAAAGCTTATTACTTTACCAAAAAAAAAAAAAATATTTTCTTTAAATAGCTTAATAAAAGTTACGTAGTACTTATCATTTATTGTAAATTTCTAATCTTTGGCTTACAAATTAGATTTATTATTTTTTTGTTTAAATATTATTTGGTAAAAAAACTAAATTTAGAGCTATTGATGTATTTTTTACGCATTTAGTGAAGTCATTACTTCTCTACGTGCTCAGAAGGTAAAAAATATGTTTCTAATAAAATAAAATTTAAAACTGACACTCACTAGCGCACTGGAGCGTTTCACTCTCTACAAATTTGGAAAATCGTAATGAACATGTTATATTATTACATCTTAATAGCAACGTTTAATTTATAAAACTTTGGTTATAGCTTTGCTTTTAAGACGCATAAATATACATAAGTCATAAGCCAAAGGGATGAACATTTGTTAACATGATTCATATGCACCCACATTTTTAAACATTTTAAATGTTTCTATAAGCAATTGACAATAGAAGTATAATATTTATACTGCTTTACCATAAGACAGTTTTTGTGAGCTGCACTCCCATAATTAATTACAGTAATTATAGTAAGTAATTTTGTCTAACTTGCTTATTATGGTCATGAGTGTAATGTCATTCTATTTCCTGTACAAGTGTTGAGTTTATTGTGTGTAAAATGTTATTTTCTTGCCAGGGGTAGAAAGCTACTCCAGCCATAAAATCTGACCTGGACATTTCTGTTGCCTATTGTAATGATATTTTGTAAAAGAGGATCCCAGCGGAACCGATATTTTCTAGAGAGAAATTCAAAAGCATGGTCCTTGAAAATATTTTTATTTCGTGTACAATTAGGGAGCTGTGTTTTTGTCATGCTAGCTGTAAGGGCGAAAGCAATAAACACACGGGTTGAAAAGAAGGCTGATAACCTCTGGATAGGAGATCCTAACGGTTCCATGTAATACGTAAGAGATGTGGGTTACATGTAAGAAGTTACATAAGCCCTCCGACAAATAATGTAGTAGAGAAAAAAATGGAGACAACAGATTACCCAATAGAGAATAGGAGAAAATATTCTAAATTTTTCTAAAAACATTTTTTGAAAGAATAAAGATAGCTTCGTGTGACCAGCAGACGGCCATGTTTATTTAATCTTGTAATTTTGCGGCCCAGGGCCACACTCCGCTCATTTCAGTTGGTTGGAAGAAAGGGCATTCTCCGTTCAATTCTAAGTAAGTGTGGGACAGTAGGCACTAGCGGTTCAATTATCTGTTTTAGTTTAGTTCAGTAGAAGAGTAGGCAGTTGAATTTAGTTGAGTTCAAGAGCAGATTTTTAGAGGTATTAAAGTGCGTTAACGTCAGAGTTATCGCCATAGTTAGTGCGAAAGTGGCACATAGTCTCCAGAAAAACGGCAGTACATTTTATGTGGAATAGTTTAAGAACAATAAATTGTGTTTCATCTCCTATAACGAGAAATTTTATCAGTCTCAATATACTCCTTCCCCTATGATCACAGGACCATAAAAGTATCCAGCAGCAGAGTCTCAACAGCCGTGGCAAAATATAAGTCAGCGGAAACCAATCATTGGAGAAGAAGAAATTATCATTTATCCCTAAGATTTAAGATTACAATTATTACATCAACCAATTAATCAAATGAAATTAATTTCCTTTTTCCAAATCCTTTCCTCCATCCATTAAGTATTAATTATTTCCTCACCGCTTTGTGAATAACCCTGTAACCATAAATAGTTTCATAAACCATAAGCATAAAGTATTAACTCACTTAACTATACCAGAACCTCTTTGTGAATCAAAGTGCTTATATCGAGCCACTCACCGTGGCTGTGTTCACAACGCATTAATACACTAAGAGAGCTTCAAGTGCAGCATCATCATCACAAAGCATTTACGTTCTACTATGGTTTTATGGCTCATAGAGGGTTTAAATAAATAGAATTAGTGCATGATGTTATAACTACACGATGAAATTTAAAACCTTCTCATATTTTATAAATATTTTAGGGATAACCTTAGTATTTCAAAAAATAAACTAAAAATGGAGATTTAATCACTAATAATTAACTTTCTTAGTTATGGTAAGAATTCTTATTGATTTTAATGCTTTGCTATGAAAACGTTTGAAAGGGCTTCGTCATTGGCAAGATTTTGCGGGCTAGCCGCAAATTGAGCAAGTGTTTTGAAAAAAAAAACTATCTTGCCTTTATCGACGCTTAGGTACCCAAATATATATTTATGAGCAATTTTCGCAGAAAATAAGGTGTTTTTTTTTTTTTTTTTTTTTTAAACATTCGTAGCTTGGAGAGTATTTAGACGAAGCAGATAAGACAAAATATGCACTCTGACGATGGACGTATTTATTTCACACTGCTGTCTCAATCACTACACCTTTCAAAACTGTACTGGAGGGTTAGATAATCTTTAAGGTAAAAGGATGGACCCTTTTCGGAACCAAAGGCACCGCCAGAATCTCTTCACGATGCTTTGTATGAGAGAAGGGGGCCCTCCTATGTACCTTGACGGTCAAAGGCAGCTCCTAAAGAATGAATGAAATGTATTATAGCGCTTTCTTTACACGAAAAAGAGATGAAGAGAATGGAAGACTACCACGAGGAAATTAAAAAGTCGAAGTTCATGAACCTCATCAGAATGCTGCACCGTGGACTAAGCTGTGGAAGTGTTTTAAGGTGTTTTTTTAGTGTTTGCCTAGAAACCAAGGAGCATATTCCGTCGTAAAAATTGTTTGAATATTTTATTTTTAACTTTTCTCGTATAAGTGTAAAGCTTAAAATGCTGTCATATTTAAGAAGTTTTTCCTTCAGCATCGAGAATAGTTCTTAATGTAGGTCACGCGTCCTAACGAGGTGACTGGGCTGTAACGCTTGCAGCTAGTGCTCACGATGTCCCGGGATCAAATCTCTTAGGGCCGCCCATCCTTTCCCATGCCCCCCCCCCCCCTTAGTGCTAAAAGAAATGCCGGGGCGAGTTGGGCTGGCACTGACTTTGGAAATGTTTCTGTTTCGGTGTCTGGTGGGAAAGTGGACCTTTTGAGGGGCTCAAACTCCTTGAAGGGGGCTCCACTGACGTCGGGGTGTTCTGTTTACAAGCATATTAGGTACCCCTATTTACTTCCGGACAGTCACCGCCCAAAGGATCCTGGCCATCTCATCCTTCCCCCGGAGGTGCCTTCATTAGAGGCGTAAGCCCCAACGGCCAGCCGTGAGCAAGGCTGAGCACGGAATTATTCTCCTCCGCCTCAAGCAATTAAATTACATTCAATTCCATACAGGGCGCATGTACCCTTAGCTGAAGTAAATAACACGACTTTTATTTACGTTGCGTTGACTGGTATTATAGTGTTGTGAAAACAAATGCTTATATTGATTATAAAATATTAGTGGTTACCAGTTGAGTGTTTAATGTGGTTCAAAGGCAGGAACGTTTTATATGCTAATATATCTCAACTCAGTATTTGATACCTGTGCTGGAAATTATCCGACTGGACCGATAGTGCATCATTGGGACATTGCAGATTAAACACGAACATTTACTGGATTAAGGGACTCTTCCATGGTTTTTAAAACAGGTTATAAATTGAGAAAGAATGAAAAATGGCAGTTAAATCGGAAAGAAAAGAGATAATAAGAAAATTGAATTATCTAGGGACAGATTCAGTTCTAATGTAAGTTGGAACGAACAGAAAAATATGACAATAGCAAAAGGAAAAGCAGCTATGAGTGCTATAAGAGCATGTTTAAGAAATATTCCTGATTAAGAGTGAATTGGCTTGAAAGAATTTACACAACCATGGTAAAAGCAAAATGGTTATATGTGACAGACAAATAGGGTGTAGAGAATGCATAGATTGATGTTGATAAAACAAATGGAAATGTTTTAAGCAGATATTAGGTTTACTGATAGCATCGCCAAATGATGTAGCACAGTTAGAATTATGTAGATATTCCAACAAGATAAAAGTTATTACAAGAATTATGAACTACATATGCAGACTTACCACATTGGAAGAGAGTGATATTATTAAAAATGTTTCAGTATCCAGGAGAGATGTAAAGTGGAAAGCATCATGGTATCTCAAAGTGCAGGACATTTTGCAATAGATAGGGTTTAGGAAACTTAAGGAAAAATAGGGAATATCAAAACAGAGGATTTTGGGAAGAAATAAACCTAAGATTGGGAGATATTGAAAGACATTGTAGCATGAGAGAAAAGAGTTCATTGAGCCTTTAGAGGGAAATAAAAATAGCACGGGGTAAGGAAAAATTATAGAACAATGTGATAAGGCAGGTCGGTAAGAGTTTGCATGGACTAGAACTGGAATTAGGAATTTAAAAATTTAAGATGTGATACAGATGTAGAAAAATGTCCAATAAGTGTGGAGCAACCGTTACGGATTTTCATTGTTTATTATAGTGCAAGCAAGCAAAGTTATATACAAACAGGCTTGGCAACAAAACTGGAAGAGTTAGATGGGGAAATATTAATTAAAAATATTTTAACTATAAAAGGAGAGAAGAATAATAAAATTGTCAAGGAACTATTTGGGCAAAGTCAGAGAAAAATGGATAAGCATGATTAAGAAGAAGGGAGAGGGAATATACACTTAGAAGTACAGATAAGCGTAAACAAGGATAAGATAATACACCAATATGACGGTCACCAATACATTAAGAACTGGAGTTGGGTGTATTGGGATCACAATGTAAACTAGCAACTCTAGAAAGAAAATATCCAATAAATACGATTATAATTATTTTATTTTTAGATTTTATCTTGTAATGAATTGATAAAGTATGTATTTTGAGGTAATATTTGCATACCTTTTTGGATATATCAATTCATTTCAAATTTAAATTTCATTAATATTTTCATATGAATTTTATGCATTATGAATGATTTTTCGACTGAAGAGCTTAGGGATTTATGTTACCTAAAATCCCGGCCTTTACCTACAAATAAGAATATTTAAATAATACCAACCAGCTGTGAGATTTGCATATAAAAATATAGAATATTACCGCGGTATATAGCAAGTTTCTACAGACAAACTTTTTAAATATCCTTTTTATAAATGCAGGATTGTAAAATAATTTCATTTTTAATTTGACAAAAAGCTAAAATTGAAGAGAAAATGTCGAAAAAGATGATCGAACTGCTAAGATAGCTGCATCAATACACACAACCTACATGGACGCTTTGTAATAAAGTCATTGTTACTGTATTGTTGTACGACGCGAAATCAATAATAGTATTCAGTTTACTTACTGTCAGGTAGATGACGTTAGTTACTTAACCGCTCTCCTTTACTTTGGGATTGTTTCAAAGGAAGAATATAATTTATCTTCTCCAATATGGAAAACCATGAAAATAAACTCTAGTCAAGCTGAACCGCGGTCGAAATTTGTCCGACATCCTTAGCCTGATTATTCGGTAATCATGTTGTTTGTTCTGTTTGTACTCCTGTTTCTTTCAATTCCAATGCTTCTCCCTCCTCATTCCCCTCCCTGCGCTTCTAGCCCCGACAAAATGGTTCGAGTCCATCGACCTACCGGTGCCTTAGTAATGCTGGTTGACATGTTTGCTGTTCCTTCCTTGAAACACAGAAAGAAGACTTCAGAAGGGTTTGTTGTATAAATGTTTACGGCACTTTCTTCTAAGTTGTTAGGTCCGGAGTCTTCTCCGCCGCGTAGACTCCGTGACCCCGGTAAAATGTTGCTTCAGAAAATTTCATAGTAAGATTATTATTGTATTGATAAAAAGTTTCCTTTTGTAATAATTTTAAATCGGAGTGGAAATTGTATTTCTAAGCCAATCTGTTTAATTTACTGTAACTAATTAAAGCGAGAGATTTTATCATAGGGTTGTACACTAGATATTTGGCAAGAATTTGATTTACTGTTGAATAGTAAACGTGGCAAAGATTCAAAGTTTCAAAGCTTTAGAGCTTTAAATTTTTAAGCTTTTATTGTTAAAAGGATTTATAATTATTTAAATGGTGTTTTGCTGAGTTATGCTTACATTATTTGGAGATTGAAAACTGAAAGTTTTAGCATAACTTTGTTGCTTTTTAAAGCTGATCTCATTTATTGTTCAATAAACTACATAAAAAATGTAAAACTTTTCTCCCGCATGCAAAGTTATCTGTCTATGACTATATGCTTTTTTTTTTCTCCCTTCCAGCATACTTCTGACGTTATAAATTGTCTTGGCAACAACTGGAAGGTGTCGAATCCAGATTATTAATTTATGTATCCATGATACGGTGCAAAAACAGAATTGGAATTCCTTTACAACTATGGTAAAGACAACTAAGGCAGTCTTCCTAGTTTTCTATTTTCACACTATATCCCGTAATGAGAGGAACGCTCATATGGAAAGAATCGTGACAATTACTAAATTAGATTACCGGTGCTTCCAACCGCCAAGTAATATTAACCAAGTTATGAACACTCATCATACAACAACAAATGGCAGAGCTAATTCTTAAAAGAACTAGAAATACAAAACAACACTCTTAAATCAATATTAAAATTTTAATTTCTATTAGGTAAACAACACACTAAAATAATAAAGGGAAATAATTGGAAAAGCGTTTGTTTTTATATACTGCTGGCCATTACAATTGCAACGCATTGTGTGTTCATGCGATTTGGTTGTTTTATGAGGTCGTTGGAATCTTTCACGTCTGTGTGCTCGTTCTACCTCGATTGACTGTTCTCATATTCGTTTCGCTGTGGCTGCATTTCGTCCAATACGAGCATACTTTTTTCGGAATGACATTCCGCATTCTCGGGGTGCCACAATTTTCCTGCGATCAAATTCAAACACCTGTTGATATTGCTGTCGCATTTTCATAAGTCATGTTCGTTCCTTCTGAGAAAATGTGGGGTCGGTTTAACGCGTCTCTTAGGGGCGTTGCAATTTTAATGACCAAAAAGTATAAGTGACTGGTTATTCAGTATACTTATATTTTTTGTAATTAAACATTACAAACTTTTTTGCAGTCCTATCAAAAGGAGCACCTACCGCCAGGAAAAAAATGTACACATTTAGAATGTTGATGTGGTTTTTTATTCATTGCCTTTAAATAGTGTTGTATTTTATTATGAGTCTATTCATAAACTTCTTTGATATTCTTCATCCCGCCTTCTGTCTGACTGAAGTTTAGGGTCGTTTTTCTAAACTCCTCTTTCAAGTTCCTCCCAAGCAAGTTAAGTTGGATCTGCACTTTACGGAAGCCATTTTATAAGTTTGCGAATTTTTTGCTCTTTTGTCATCTTCAAGTACTCAGGCTACAACTTGGTTGAATGGTTGGGGCCATTATCATGTCTAAACCATTCCAAGACGATCAGCTATCCTAAGAATAATGTATTATTATGTAGAATTCTTTTGCCTTTATACCTTCAAAATTGCCACTTGCAAAACGTCATTTTATATAACAATGCAGCTTTTATATTTTCCTCTTTGGTCTGTGCTTTGTAGTTTGTTTCTCTCTATAGACAATACTCGTATCCACACACACTTTCGTCAATTTCTAAAATAAATTCTTTATAAATATATCCTTTATTTTTATTATTTCCTTTTTTTGTGATAAGTAGTCTCTTTCAGGTAACAACTTTCTACCTGCCGTATGCTTTCTAAATTCACTTACCTGGGGTGATAATTTAACAGCATTTTTGTTGCTTTTATCTCGATGGGTATTTCTAGTGCGTATATCTCCTAATCGTTTGAAATAATTCTGGATTGATAATCGGTACAATTTTTAGTTTCTCTTTACAGGTAACGTTTTATTATCGGTGTACAACTTGGAACACTAAAACAAGTTGTTATTTTGAAGAAAAACTGTAAAAACACAGCTTCTAGCTTAACACAAAATGATCGTTGTAAATGTTCCTTCTACTAAATGCTAAATAGACTATAAGAGGTTAATGTAGAGCCTTTTTTTTAGAAACATATATCTCTGCAGAAAAAATGTGGTAGTTTCCAGAGTTTCATATCCAACTTGTCGCTGGCTCTAAATACACTTGGATTAAAAGTTGGGTGACTTTGTACCGTTTTTTACGTTTCTAGTTAATGTCATACGCATTGCATATTTCTTACCTGATCTCCATAATATATTGGGACTCTCGTAGTCTTCGAGCCTGGGAGTACAGTGGGTGTACTAAAACGTGTAGTGGAAAGAGTGGAAGAGGCACAAAGTGCAGTAAAGGCAAAGGTACGTCGCGTGAGGGATATGGAAACAGCTTGTGACTGAAATGAATAACAGGTTGTTTTAGAGTCTTTGTTTACTTTTGACCACTTTGTTTACAATTGTGCATTGCATAGCGGCGACTCAGTGACACTAGAAAACTGATTAATCTATGTCCATACGTTGAAATTCCTGACATCGAACTATGGCATATTAAATTCGGGGACAGCTTGTTTTGAGTGAAGTTCGATTTAGTAATTTTACTAGTGAAAGTGCCACAACACATAACTGCACCCTCTCCGTCTACGACTAGCTGGGTCAGGCATTGCGTTACACAAACATAAAACTGAAACTTAGAAATGAGTACACACATTCATAAAAAAAGGGGAAGTAAAACAAATAAAGGAGGGGATTCAATTTAACAACCTTTTGCACCACTGGTTCTTGCGATATTACTCAGATAACTTCATGCATGTAACATGCTTACAGTTGAGAACATGCAGGTAACGCAACTCAAGTGTTATATTGGATACAAAACGGTTGGTAGCTTTCGTATTTGAAAAAGGGGCTACTATGCGGATGTGAATTTACACATATTCAGGTTTCATGAGATTATATTTTTGTCTTAAACACAAATCAAAACATCTGCATTTAAAAGTTTACAAATCAAGACGTATGAATTTTGAATAATCTGTTAAACAATTAGAGGCATTCAATGCACGACGCTTATGTGGTACAGAGACTGCCGTCTCACATTGCATCGTCCGTCGTCAAGAGAAAAAACTACGGGGATTTGCAAAAGTTTGCGGCATTGGTAACAAAATACAATTTATAGACAAAGTTCTCATAAATGCTGTTTAAGAAGATAATTTTGATTTTTTCAAATTAATTTTTATAAAATAATTATTTGTTGCACGTTGCTGGGCTCGAAATTCTTAAGTACTTAACATCAAGTTAGGTACACTCAAACTACTAGGTCAATACAAACAGGAACAGGTAATCAAGAACTTATGTGTGAGGGGAAAGGGGTGGGTTGTAGCTTGTAACTTTGTATCCCTCACATAAATTTCCTATTATTCCGATTCATTCAGGTTTTAATTGTTATAAATTCGGATGCCTACTCTCTATCTGCAACGTCGGTCCTGGAGGTGTAGTGGTAACCATACTTGCCTCCTAAACCCAAGATCGCGGGTTCAAACCCGGCCAGAATCGATTCATTTTTTCGGGCGTAAAAATTCTAAGTATGGCTTCCTTCGGAAGGGAAGTAAAGCCGTGGGTCCCGTGTCGTACATTTACGAGAAAGAACCTCAAACCTGAAAGAAGAGGCCTCTGAGCAAAATTTGTCGATCGTTGAATAGAATGGGACGCTGATGACCTCAGACGTGAAAGAGCGTCCGTAAATAAATCATTTAAAAAAAAGATAAGTCAGCAACTGGCGGTCACATTCTTGGTTTGTCATTGAGATTTATTTTAATTGTGAAAGGGCTGATGCTTGTTACGTTTATAAGGCCCCATCTACATTGCATCTTAGAGATAAACATACAACGCATGTATTGTTTCCGATGACTATGTCACCTTGATGAGTTTACTTCGCAAGCCTATTGCTTTGTTTACTTTAATCTATTTTCAGTCCTTTGGAGAATGTCTTCGTCGGCTACATTGGGCTGTTGCGCGTAATATTTGATATTTTATCTATCTATAACATATTTTAATAGTTATATAGGAATTCGGGTGATTAGCAAAGTCTATTAAAGAGGGTAAGTATAGGAAGAGATGTCAGGCTGCCGCAATAACTCTCCAAGATTTAGCGGAAATTGACAGGTTACATCCAATGAATGGGAGAAGGTCAAGGAAGATGTCAAGGGCAGATATAACCGTCTAGATGAGAATTGTTGCTCTTATTTATTCACAACTATATAGGCAAATGTCACAAGCATTTTGCAAGCACACAGATGAATCTTTTGGCACTGTGAGTCCAGTGGTGTAATCATTGGCAGCGTTTGTAGTGTAACTGCACCTAGTACAGCTCTATCGTGAATGATGGCGTTATGCAAAGTGTCTTTATAACAAGGGATCAGTCTAGACTAAGATCGTAACTTATCATTGCTTTAGAGGAAATTATTTTTGTTCATTTACGGTTTTCGAGATTGCTGCCATAATTGCCCAGATAATTTACTTATTAAATATTGTTCACCTACAACATTGTCTGTTTATAGAGAAGATACACAATGACGTGTGATTTTAAATACAAGTAATATATTGCAAATGAATTTTGTAAACACCGCCATAGTAAGCGGAAAAGTAACAAACGTTACTGTAAATATTTTAATAAAACAAGTGCAGTGTGTCATTCCGCTCACGGAAGACAACGGTAGTGTTATTGCTATGCTTAAAAACTTCAGGTGTCTCAAACTACGTGCCTGCATTTTGGAAAAATTATTTCTGATTGCACTATTGCACATATCTTTAGTGTACACGTATTAACAAAAAACATGTCCTTCGAAACAATTAATATTGATTTAAAAAGTTTTATAGTTATAAAAATAAGCACACTATGTTAGTAACACAGCATTTAATTCACAAACTATAAAATTCGAAAGAAAACAGCAAATAGCGCTCGTACTTATTTTGTTTATAAATGTTCACTGTTTTTATAACGCAACATTCCGCAATTGAAACTATTGTTTAATTTGATTTAAAATGATACCCGATTTTGTGATTTGGTTTTTTAAGGACTCTCTTTAACATCTCAGGTCATCGGCATCCCATTCTAATCAGGGCGTGAAACTGCCGATAAATTTTGCTCAGAGATCTCTTCTTTCAGGCCTGAGGTTCTTTTTCGAGCTGTAAATGTACAACACAGACACACGGCTTTACTTCCGTTTCGAAGGAAGCCATACGTCCGGAATTAAACCGATGTTGGGTCTACGAGGCAAGTATGAGGATACCCCAAAAACATATCTGTCATTCTATTTTGTTGCCTTTTTAGTTAAATAAAGCAATAAAGAGAATGTACTGAGTGAAGAAGTCTATTGTGATAGTATTGTATTTGCAGACCCGTTTGCGAAATATTTTTGATACTTCAGAAATATAAATTTTTATTTGAGAGACAAACAAAACATTGGACGAGAAACAGAAATGAACATTACGGGTTAGAAGAAAACTGAGCTTGCGACACAACATGGAATAAGTTGTCATTTAGAAGTGTTTAAAGAGCATTTGAAAGTGTACAACAACCGCATGACGACTCGTAACGTTTGCGATTTCTAATGCAGAGGTTTTGGGTTACATTCCTGGCAAGTCGAGCTCTCTGAGTAAGTTTCGTTCGGATATTTTCCTTACTCTGAGGTGAGGACTCGGAGCACATTTGCGTTATCATTAATTCATTTAATTTTATTCTATTCATAACTACAGACTTACACCTACAGAATTCACGTGCAATCTACAGACGTCGCGAGAAGAGATTGCGATCAAAGTGATAATAAAGTATTAAAAGAAAGAAGGAAAGAAATATAACTACACTATTCTTGTTTAAGGAACAAATAAATGGGTCTCATCTTCACAAATTATTATATTCTGAAAGTCGTAAATATAAAAATTTGGTTTAATGTGAAATTATTCACTTCACAAAGGAGTGGATTGTTAGGGACGGTCACTTCAGTCTTGCTCCAGAACTTACGTCTCAAGTTCAGGCACCTCCGAGAGGAAGGGAGACACTGGGGGCCAGAGTCTAAGGGGGTAAGACACGGATGTAGACGGTGTCGCTAACATAAGAGTACCCCGAAACTGGTAAAACCAGAAGCTGGAGCAGAAACCATTCCAAAGCGCAAGCCAACGTTACACCGCACCAGTCCACCTCGCTTGGTACTTTAGACCCTGCAACAGAACCAATAAACGAAATGATGTGAAATGGAGAGCGGAAAATTTATGGAAAGGAAATATACATTAGAAATCATTTATGCACAAACTTTAATAGAGATAGATCTTTATTAAAACTATATAATCAACCAACTAACAATTTAACTATTATATTAGCGGCCTATTTATTATTAGCTCTAATCGCAATTATTACTAATACTTAATAATACCTTTAATTTAAAAAAACCTTTAATCCCAAATAAAAAAATAAAAAATTCAAAGAAAATTCAAAATTCAAAAAATTATAGTCTAAGTGACCTGGGAAAACCACGACTAAACTCAAGGTACGAATGGCCGCCCCAAGGGATTTGAACCGAAGACTTCCCCAATTGTTATCCCTGCTCAGTCGTGAGCGGGAGATCTGGGATTGCATTCCCGTCAGGACTGTTATCTCTGAGTTTTTTTTTTTTTTTTAACCAGATTTTCTCCAGTCCTCATACACGGCAAATACCGGGAAGGTACCCTGAACTTAGATCTATAGCGTTTCCTTCATTAAAAAAAAAATATTTCCCAATTTATGCTTTTATGTGTCATCGGTATTACGGGTATATTCAACGAAGGAGCCAAGTCTTTCAACACATTTCTCCTATCGTGACTATTGACGTGGTTGGACTAAAGGAGTGAAGGAATACTTGAAAACGGAAACGTCTGTGCACAATTCTTCATCGGAATTGAAGCGTTGTTGAAAATTGCTGAGCAATGAGGTGGCTTCATTGTGTAAGAATTATTTTGTCTTAATTATTAAACTTTTTTTAAAAAAAATGTTTTGCGTTACTTAATGATTCACCCTACTTATTTATTTTAGTGTAAAAAAATTCCCAGTTTTAAATGCCCAAAAGCTTCTAGCATTAAGTGATGGAAGGCAGAAATATAAAATAAATTAATTTATCACCTAAACGTGGGCATACATAAAAATTAAACCTACATTGACTATTCAAAGAACATATTACTTATCGTCAAGTCATTTAATTGTCTCAGTAAAAAGATGAAACACAATTTAAACGCCTACAAGCTGAGAAATCGTTCTCAATTTATTGTGGAAGTATATGAAAGGAATCTCAAAATAGATGAAACTGTAAGCGAAACTAAATTGATTTTCTAAAGCATTGATTATGTATGTATGATATGCAAGCTCTAGAGCGTCGATTTTCCATACGGTGCTTAGTTTTCGCAAGTCTTTTTTTTTTCATTTCCTGAAAGGCTTAGCGATGATAATTCACGTCTTTGAAATGTCTCACGTCTTCGTTAGCATAATCTGATACCTCTCCTAATACGGCTGGATATATTCCAGCTATCGTTTGTTGAGTTTCCCTTTTTGTACCTCGCAGCACTGTTTTAAAAATCCTATTAAGCCTACCCCCTCCCCCGATATTTATATACATTGTCCTGCCCTTAATCGCATTACTGTAGTCTCCATCGCTAAGCCAGCTGCTGATGTAGTAATCGCCCTAGTTTTCGTAGCTCCAGTGTATCGCGCTGCCCATTCCCTAGTCTTTTACTTGTTGCTTTAACTACATGCTGCTAAAATAATCCGTTAGTGTCTTTTTTTCTGGGAACATGTAACCGCAATTCGTAATTTTTTTCGGCGATTCTGTGTGTATATTCAATTTTGGGAAAATATTTCAACATTAGGAAAAAGAAATAGTTCAGCTTTATTTCGGTTTTCAGTTTGGGAACTACCTCTTTGGAATCGTAATGGTATAACATAATTACAGGCTGCAATTATAAAAAAAATACAAATGTATTCCGATCTTATTGTGCAATAGCTTTATAGTGTGTTTCAATAAATCACTGGCAAAATAAGCATATAGAGAGGTAGGTGGTCTTTAAGGGTTTATTAGTCGTCCTTCGGTATTTAATGTGCTTCCAAAAAGCATAATCAACATCCAGAACATATGCGGTTCAAACAGAAACAGATAAAAAACGAAAATAATACTGTAACCAGATGGAACAAATGAAAATCACAGGCAATTCTCTGTAACCACATCAATGCATCTTCGTAACATTTACAATAGTGCACTTCCTTACATTCAAGTCTTAATTACTCAGAATTATGGTCGGAAACTGAAATTATTGATCTAACTGGATACTTCCCAAATGGTTTTAACGTGTGAAACAACTTTATTTTAATACTAAAAACCATTACATTTATAAATACAGAAACTATGTATTATGATTAAAGAATATATAGAGAAATATATTAGTACAGAGGGTCCAAAGAAACAATCCATAATTATAAAAATGTATATTGTTCTTCTCGGTAATTATATTTACATGAAACTAGTCACTTTAGAAAGATAAACTAAAAAGTGTTTGTGCCTACTTCACAGACACTCAATGTATGTTTCACGTGTCATCTGCATACATAGAGGCGATATTCTCACTCGTGCCATACGCTCTCCAGCATACCGTTTATTGCAATATATTTCTCATATCTTTGAATTATTTTACCTCCCCCCAATAGTCAGAAGTCTTCCCTGCAAATTGGGCATAAACAGCATCCATCACTTCTTCGTCACACCTAAATCACCTTCCTCGAAGGTCCTCCTTGAGTTTTGAGAAGAGGAAATAATCACTGGGAGCAGATATGGTCTGTACATTGGATGGTAGATTTCCTTGAAGCCACATTTCTTCACAGCATCTTTTGCAACAAGAGCTGTGTGCACAGGCGCGTTGTCGTGAAGAAGGCACACACCACCACTCAGCTTTCCTTGCCTTTTCTATTTGATAAAAACACGTAGTCTGTGCAGTAGGCCAGCATAGTACTCCCCATTTATTGTAGTACTCCTCTCCTTGAAGTCAATGAAGGGTATTCCTTCACAGTCTCAAAGATTGTGGTCATGATCTTCGTTGACTGAGTGACCTTGACCTTTAGAGGCGATGCTTCGTCAGGTTTACGCCACTCCATTGCTTTTCTTTTGGACAAGGAATCATAGCAGAGGACCACAGTTTCATCTCCTGTAAAAATGGTTTCCAGACTTCTCTCTCGTTGCCATGGCAGAGTTCCAAAAATGCCTGTCAACACATGACTCGTTGGTGCTTTTGGACTGAGAAAAGAAGTCTAAGCATCCATCTTGCACTAACCGCATTCATGTTTAAATGCTCATGATAAATTGTTTTCGAAAGGCCCAACCTTGGTGCTATTTCTGTAACTTTGAGCCGCCGGTCTTCCATAATTTCTCCTTCCAAAAGAGCGATGTTTTTCAGGAGTGAGCACTCCAACGGTCGATCTGCACGCTCTTCGTCTTCAATGCTTTCTCGACTATCTCGAAAAATTTAGCCCATTCTTTTACATTAGAATATGAGGGGAACGCTTGCCCATATACATGGTCCAACCGCTGATTAATTTCATTTGGAGTAAGTCCTTATTGAAGCACATGATAACATCTCGACATTCCATTTTGAACATGTCACAATCTTCTACATATGCCTTCTTGATGCAACTACATCTGAACAACAGCGGAGCGGAAGTTACACAATTATTTACTTAACAGATAAGGTATGACACTAGATAAAGAATTTGTGAAGGCGGTAATCCTTATAGGGGAGGTTGGAAACTTTTGGACCTACCCTCGTATATACTGGGATGAATGCAATACATTCAGATAAAGTAAAGCTTTTAGGGGGCATCAGGTTTCATTTTATGCACAGTTTGCAAAAGTGAAACCTCATATAAACAAGCAGATCTTGGACAAGGTGAATGTTTACCTGCAAGCACAGATTCTTAGGACCACAAACATGACTACCGGAGGAAACTATATTCCTATGAAGTCGCTGTTAACTCATAAAATGGCTGCAGAATACAAACAGAATTGAAATTTAAACATTTACAACAATCTCACACTGCTTCCTTCAGTCTAACAGTGCAACAATGATGAGTGAAAAATCAGCAACCAATACAAATTGTGGTTTAGTTTTTTATGATGTCATCTATTGTTTCTGTCTGCAATTATACGTTCTGTGATGTTTAAAACAGGAAACCTTTGAGTCGTTCCTTCTAATGACATCGGTATAAATCGGTATAAATTTAGTAATTTACATGGTTACAAAATTATAACTGTTTATAATTACGGAATGTTGACAGGTTCAGTAAGATGCTACATTTTTTTCTTGGCTATTAGGTATATCTTGAAAAAACATCTTTGAACCTTGGTACTTCTCATATTGTATAATCTTCTTCTGCTAGGTGGCAGTGATGAAGTTAGCTTTCAAAATGGAGTCTCGAAAAGCGAAGAGCGTTATAAACGTAGTATGGAAATTGAATTTCCTTCTGCAGAAAATGACGCCATTGCTATTACTCAGTGTTTAAGAATTTGAATGGGGAAATATCGAAAAATCGAAAAAGCTGTCACTATCGGATGATTGAGTCAGTCTCATTGATCGTCCATAGCCGCTCACTGCGATCAAACCTGCATTGATGGAGCATCCAAATCACTCGCAATTCTACTTGATATCTCTTTCGACACCCAGCAATTTTAATGTACAACGATTTTGCATATGAGTAACTGTTCGCCATAAGGGACAGAGAACTTTCATCTGTTCAGGGTAAGCCACTCGTTATGACTTTTTGTCCAGCGTTGTACGTAATAACTGGCATAGGAAACATGAACTAAAAATGCAAAACTCTGAACCTGATCATCAAAAATATTTTCCTCGGAAAAAAGTTCAAATCAGTATACCCTCGTCCGGTAAAATAATAAGCACGTTCTTCTGAGACTCTGAGAGGATTATTTTTATCGATGTATTGTCTTAAGTGAGACTAACTCTGAAGTATATAAGAGGGTAGGTCCATAAGTTTTCGGCCTCGTCGATAAGGGTTGCCGTCTTCACAAAACCCTTATCTGCTGTCATACCTTATCTGTCAAGTGAATAATTGCAGGTGTAACTTCCGATCCTCTGTGCTCAGTTGTTCAGATATAGTTGCATAAAGAAGGCTATATGTAGAAAATTGTATGTTCAAAATAGAGTTTCGAGCATTTATTAAGTTCTTCACAAAAGAAGGACTTACTCCAAATGAAATTAAACAGCGATTGGGCTGTGTATATGGGGAAGCATCCTCCTCATATTCTACCGTAAAAGAATGGGCCAAACTTTTTCGAAAGGCTCGAGAAAACATTGAAGACGAAGAGGGTGCAGATCGGCCCTTGGATGTACTCACTCCTGAAAACATCGCTCTTGTGGAAGGAGAAATTATGGAAGATCGACGCTCAAAGCTACAGAAATAGCAGCAAGGTTAGACCTTTCTAGAATATCAGTCCTTCGAATTATTCATGAACATTTAAACATGAATAAGGTTAGTGCAAGACGAGTGCCTAGACTTCTTTCCTCCGTCCAAAAGCAGCAACGAGTCATCTGTTGTCGGTCATTTTTTAGAGCTCTGCCGCGGCAACGAGAGAGAAGTTCTGCAAACCACTGTTACAGGAGAAGAAACTATGGCCCTCTACTATGATCTCTTTTCCAAAAGAAAATCATGGAGTGGCGTGAACCAGGCGAGGCATAGCCTCTATAGGCCAAGGTTATTCAGTCAACCAAGAAGATCGCGGTCACAATCATTTGGCACTGTGAAGGAATACTCTTCATTGACTTCAAGGAGAGGAACACCACAGTAAATGGGGAATACTATGCTGGCCTACTGCACAGACTACACGCTTCCATCAAGGAGGAAAGCCGAGTTGTGATGTGCGCCTTCTTCACGACAACGTGCCTGTGCACACAGCTCTTGTTGCAAAGGAAGCTGTGAAGAAATGTGGCTTCAAGGTGATCGACCATCCACCCTACAGCCAAGATCTAGCTCCCAGTCAAATTTTTCCTCTTCTCAAAACTCTAGAAGGGCCTCCGAGGAAGGAAATTTAAGTCTGGCGAAGAAGTGATGGATGTTGTTTATGCCAATTTTGCTGACAAGACTTCTGATTATTTGGGCGCGGGTTGAAATGTTAATTCAAAGATGTTAGAAGTGTATTGCAATAAGGGTAACTATATTGAAAAGTGAAATATAGTTTTTATCTTTATCATATCTAGAAAATGGTTAGACCGGAAACTTATGGACCTACCTTCATATCAAACTCTTCAGATGTTGAAGAAGGGTTCGGCGCATTCAAGCTCACAAAACTGTGATAACGCGCAACCATACACAAGAAAATATCACTGAAACTCGATGAGTTCTTCCTCATCCAACCTACAGTCCAAATCTGATCTTTCAAACTTATATTTCTTCGATGCTGTAAAAAATATGCAGTCTGAATAGATTGCAGATTGCAGGCCGATTTGACGATGAGGAAGTCATAGCTACAGAACGAAACGATTCGGAAGACAGTGGTACCGCGACGACATAAAAGCATAGATTCACGATGAGATTAGTTAGAAAAATAGTCTAAGAATTGACTAACAATCAATATTTGAAACTGAAATAAAACAAATTCTGAATGAGTTAAAAATGTATTGCATTGCTTATTGATGCACTTTGTACTAGTGCTGATTTTAATTATTGCTTCGCAAATGTGTAATTTTTAAGCATGAAACCTTTCCTTCTATAGGCGCGAGGTTGCCAAAGTTTCAACTATAGTATAGGTAACTGAACATTACACAGCGGTCCAAGTTAAGCACTACACTACAGGCTACCAATCGACTCGCTCGCTGCGACCAGACTGTACCGAATCCGGTTCTAACTCCCCTCTCTCTGCCGTCATGTGCAATATTCATGTCAACCTTACGCTGATATCTTGTTTACGAAGCATTTGTTTCACCTTTAGTGTTAATGAATGAATAGTTTGTTTAGCTTTTAGGGTTTGTGTATAAAGTTACAATTGTTGTTTTTTTCTTTAATATAATATCAAATTATAATAATTTCATATTAGCGTCGTCCTGTTAAACTGCGTTGCAGTCACTTGTAAAAATTATTATAAAAATGCCAAATTCCCAGACACATTACACGTAATTTTGCCAAGAATTCTTCTAGTAAAACCAATGGCTTGATAAATATAAAGCGATGGCAAAGTTTTAATATTACACATGCTATCGAATTCAAAGCCATTTCTGTCCAGAAGACTGTATGGCCGTCTTTTGAGTACGCAATCTCAAAAAACGCTCAAATCATTTGCTGTGCCATTGCTGAAAGTTTTTGAACAAAACGAAAAGCACAATGTTCCGCCCTTTTTGTTTCCAACAGCCCGCATTTCAACGAGATGCTGTAGGTGAACAAGTAAATGGTAGGAAAAAAACTGGAGTGATGTCCCTGCCTGCGCTGCAGATAATGAAATAACTTCTTTGAACTTTCGCTTGTGAGAACTAATGGGGCGATTCAATATAAATTTCTTTCGATCCATTTCTACACTTGTTCAATTTTAAATAAAAATTACGTTTTTAAATTCTTATATGCGAGTTTGCCCTTGAGATATAGATAATCAACGTAGGCTACCTTTTTATTAACTAGAAATAAATATCAACCAGTTTTTATTGTAACCAAGCTTCATTAATGTTTTAAACATATTTCTTAATGGCGTCATGAATTTTGCAAAAGAACATTATGAATTTATTCTTGCAAGTTACTTTGGTTTTCGTTTGAGAGGATACACCCCAGTGTGTAAATAAATTCCTGGCCAATTGCTTACAATTTAAACGATTTGGATTCGTTTTTTGTCTTTAAACAAGTCTCTTTTTTTTCAATGGTGTTTAACGCCCGTTTTTACTACTGAGGCATCACAGGCGGTGAACACTGATGATACATGAGATGAAATGATATATTAGGAAAGGTTTATTAAGGAAGGAAACGTTCCAGGCCTAAGTTTAGGTACCTCTCCGGCATTTGCCATTTATGAGGGGTGAGGGAAACCTGGAAAAAACCTAAGTCAGGGAGGACGGTCCTGGGGGGATTCAAACCCTAGACCTCCAGATCACGAGCCTGAGCCTTAACGACCTCGGCCACCCGTGACGGTTTACTAGTCTGAAACTCGTACAAAACTCTTTAATCAGGTTACAAAAATCTAATGGCAATGATCACTGAATTAACATCCTTTTGATAAATATTACAGCCTAATTATTCCGACCGGATGAACAACCCGAAAAGTATTAACTGAGAATTAGCTAAATGGGCAAAATCAAAACTGCCAATGATATTTCGTGACAGTTTATGAGTTGCATATGCTTTAGGTCGTTTTAACGCAAATCTCATTGTG
This sequence comes from Metallyticus violacea, assembly GCA_030762175.1. Classification (NCBI taxonomy): domain Eukaryota; kingdom Metazoa; phylum Arthropoda; class Insecta; order Mantodea; family Metallyticidae; genus Metallyticus; species Metallyticus violacea. Next base: position 3,352,652 of record CM060843.1, on the reverse strand, counting down.
TATGTTTGGTTAAGATAAACCCTATTTGATTTACTGCAAATCTTTGGGGGAAGCGAATTATTCAACAATAGCACAATTAATGTATAACGGGGCTTTGGTCAAATGACATTAAAGGGAAAGTGCTGCTATGTACTGCTCACAGATGCATTAGCATAGAGTTTTATCCGAGCTCTATTGCAGCAGTGGCGAAGATAGGTTGTTAGTACCGAAAGTTGTAAATTAATATCAAGATCTAAACATATTTTCTGAAATCTCCCTAATATTTACAGTACAATTTGACGCATTTGCCTTAAAGAACAGGATGGGATTAGATTAGATTGGAGGAAAGGAGGTTATTTTAGTACTTTAATTTTGCTAAAGGGCAGGTCGTTTGTGCCTAATTCACTAATGGGTACACATCCATGAGGAAGGGATGAAAAGAAGTAGACACGGGCGGTGACTGCGCGGACACAGATGGGTGCTCTAAAGTGTTTCCAGTTAGAACATGCCAATGCCGGCGAAGCTTTCCCTCTTCCTAAGGTTTTCAAGCCCCTCTGAAGTGTCCGTCCTGGTGGCTTACTTAAACATTCTTGCCTCGTAAATCCAAGATGGCGGATTCAAACCCGGCCAGGATCGATGGGTCTTTACTGCATAAAAATCCTAAGTATGGCTTCCTTCGGAAGGGAAGTAAAGACTGAACCCCGTGTCTTAGATTTAGAACGCATCAAAGAACCTCAAGCCTGAAAGAAGAGGCCCCTGAGCAAAATTTATCGGCCATTTCACGCCCTGAATTGAATGGGACGGTGATGACCTGAGATGTTAAAGAGTGTCTATAAATAAACCAAATCATTAACCCCTAGGAGGACCGCTTACATACCAAATCCCTAAGCAGAAACCTGTCTAATGCGCAGGCCATCATTACATGTACCAGTCCATATCGCCCTGGTACTTTCGACCTGTAACAGAACCAAGGAGAAAATCACGAAAAAAGCTAAGGTCAAGATGGATGGTTCCAAGGGATTTTGGGCTAGGAATCTCCGAAATTAGGGATCCAAGTGTTACCGCCATAATCATCCCACACGGGGAACCTGGGTTCAATATTTAACTGTCTGCAATAAATACTTTGAAGAAGCGAAATCCATAACGGAAAGGCATCTCTGATTGTGTAATGTCCATAAGGAAATCTTTGTTGGCATTCACCAGCTTCCTGACAATGTCAAGGGATTAGGGGTATGGTATGGAAGTACTGTAAAATGCGACCACAAGTAGCAGGTGAAGTGGGCAAGGAATTTTTCATTAATTACAAGCTGTGGTGAATAACAGCCCAGGATACAAACTTTGCAAACTATGAGCTACTGACAATCGGGGAATGTCCACGAGTTTCACTCAAACACCTGCTACACATTCAGGCAATGGCCGTACGCTGATGAATATCTCAAGGCTTTAAAAGGATCACTGGATATTTTACGATACTCAATAATTAAGAGTCAAAGAGGGGTGAACTTTCGATAGGAAGAAAGAGAAAGAAGTCACGTGGTTCCAGGTCCGAGCTGCAAGAATACAGTCCGAGAATACAGCCTTTCACTTAGCAGTAGCTGATTTCAGATGTTCTAAAACAACGGTCACCTGATTATCACTGGAAAGTGACTACTTTTTTATGTTTTGCCTTTCACGGGTCACCAGGAAAGTCCCAAATGGAAAACTATCGCTTGGTTTCAGGATCAAATTGTTGGACCCAAGTTTCATTTTCCTTGACAAAGTCAGTTATGCGCGGAGACTTTTGAAAAAATTCTTGAACCATTCCACTCTGTAGTGTCTCGCTTAAATTGTGTGACACCCAGCTCGAGCAAATAATGGTATCGTTCAGCGACTAGCTGTGGCTTTATCGGGGTCACTGAGTATGCGTGCGTATTTTGAAGGAGGCAGTTTTCTTTGCAGTGTATTTTAACTTACATTTATTATAATATAGTGAGGTTATTTCAGTTACGGGCAACTGAGCGCATCTGCTTACTGGGGAAGTGCAGCTGCCGCAACTGGAAAAAGATGTTAGAATCGCCGCGCGTAAATTTTGCATATTATTTATATTTACTGATAAAATTATGATAACTATTTCATTCATGTGACGCCATCTTAAAAGCGAGCAATGAAATGAAACAAATTTTTGAATTTTGACATTCACAGCCGGATTACAGAGTGAAATTATCCAGAGAAGAACTTATCAAATCCGTTTTATTCACGCGACCTGCATTTGTCTTGTGGTCGGTGTAGCCAACTCTATACCTACACTATATAATTCTTGAACACGCATCACTGATCATTTTTGCTATAGGCGGTGGGAGCTATTGATAGCAACAAAAGCATGAACAAAATGGAGGGTTCTTCAAAGCGTTTTGGTGATGCGTCAAATGTGCAAATTCATTTTATCATTTGGAATTCCAAACCACAGAATACAAAGTAAAATGGAGACAATGTATGTAATTTTTTCCCCCTCTCAGTTAGTAGTAGAAAATCGAACGGTATCGATTGTAATATTTTTGTCCATTTCAGTCTCGCGGTTTCTGAATAGAATAGATATTCATAAGTGTAATATTTTATACAAGTGTTAATATTCTATGCCGCGAATTTCAAACATATATAACTTTTATTCTTATTCTATTCATGAAATAGTCCTAA
>CM060843.1:3322500-3345000 GCA_030762175.1 Metallyticus violacea | reverse complement strand
AAGTATTGTTTTGCTAGACATTGGTTTAATAAATTTAGATTTTGTGTATATGATATTTAATATCTTAAGTAGTAAAATGGACATGGGGCAGTCTGTTCCCTCCAGCATCGCAACAACCGGCCAGATTGAGTAAATTTGAAAACTTAGATGCAATATTTAATACAAGTATTTATAAATAAAAACGTCATAACTTCAATGTCAGGGGAAGTTATATTTAAATATTGCGCAACGAGCTTTATAATAAAATAACCCTGTTATTTTACACCTGTAGATTTGTTCGTTAACTCTGCATTTTCTTTCACATTTAAACTCTGCAATTTCATTTGCAATGTAAATACGGCACTGTCCAGCGTACAAGGGAAAACTGAAAATGTGCGGGCTTAATAATGCACGATAGTTAATGTTTGCTGTTGTAATTACTTCCCAACAGAGGAAAGGCAGAATGCATGCCATTGTTCCCAAAATTGCGATTAAACATTCCCGGTACTTTCCAAAATCACCAGCAAAAATAGCAATAATTAGTCGAGGCATAATTGTCATTTTGTTTGTAACAAATCGTAAAATTTATGCATCTGTGAACAGCATTTGGTAACGAAATGGCTGGGCATACCAAATGCACCAGGGTATGAAAGAAACTAAAGCTGAATCAAACGGTTAACACAAATATTTCTGTGATAAAGCTTTTCGGTTGTGAGAGAATCAAAGTTGTATCTACATATTTATGTGTTATACTTTATGCATTTTGCAAATAAGTGTATTAACAGTAATATTTATCTTAATAATAATATATACAGAATTCAAAGATAAAGCTTTGTCTTTTCTTCTTCTTCTTCTTCTTCTTCTTCTTCTTCTTCTTCTTATTATTATTATTATTATTATTATTATTATTATTATTATTATTATTATTATGGATTTTGCACTAATTTCACTAACATCAGAACATTTTAGTATTATATTTTAATAATTAAATTGGCATCTTATGAAAGATTTTCAATCAGTCAGGTGCAGTTTTGAGAAAAATGGCAAAATATTATTTTAAACGTTACCTGTTAGTTCAATTAAATTACAAAAAAAGGTGTTGCGCCAAAACAATACACATTTTATATTTGCATTATAATACATAGAAAATCATCGTAGTTAGTTGACCGAAGTATTTTAGCATGTTTAAGGAATTTTTTTCAAATAATAGTGGTTACATTTCTACTTAATGTTACTTGCTATATATTAATTTGAAATATTTATAAAAGTTTAGCTTTATGTATAGGTAACATCTCACATCTGTAGACCCCTTTAGTATTTCTTCATAAAACTTCCAAGTGGTATCTGAATATCACGCTGAATGGGCTTGTTTGCATGAAAAGTCACATCAGGTCTTTCAGGAAGACAAACCAAATTGTATGGGTGACAATTGTATTCCTTCCAGATGTACACAAAAAGGTGCACTTTAGGAAATAAATAAAATTACTGGTTAAATTTTGAACGCTTTTTGCAAAAATTTTTACAGTATTTCTTCTGAGATTGAGATTGATTAGTTGTAAAACTGTTACCACCTCCTTTTGAAGTCCAGTATTATTTCAATTCATTATTATTGTGAAAGCTTCTGGTGGTTCTATGCTACTATGGTGTTCCCCTTAATCAACATATATTCCTCTCATCATTCTATTTTATCATTGATCCATAAGCTTTCATTTCTCTTTCTTTTTCTTCCAGTATGCCCTTCGATTAATTTCGTTTCCACTTGCAATTCTTCTAAATTTTCGTCAACAATAAAAAGTATATACCTCTGAAGAGAGATAGATTTCACAATGAGGAATTTATTTTGTTAAACGACCTCTGCTCTGTGATAGTCGTTTAAGAGTCATACCTTATCAAATAAAAAAGATGTTATGGGTTTAAACAATTACGACTAACTATTATTAATTTATTCTGCAAGTACTCTTGGAACAGATTATTATACAGGGTGTTCAAAATATGTCCTGAGCCTAATTATTCATTACACTGTCTTTTCAGTGTCTATTGGACTTGGGGAAACATTTCAGACGTTGTAATCAATGCAGTGGATATTTGCTCAATCAATTTGTGTTTTGCGATCATATACACGACTCTATGCACATTCCCCAAAGAAAAAATCGAGGAGCGTTTTATGTCGGTCAACACAGAAGAAGCATAGACTCCCATTCTGATTGGATGCTTGCATTCAACTGCACATATGTCGACTACACACAGAGATACAAGGCGAGGACAAGCAAGTGTCACGTGGTTTAACGTTCGAGTCAATAGTTGGCGATTACTCATTAATATAAACAAATAGGGGTGCACATGCATCAGAGAACATGGGTTGTTTAAGAAAAACATATATTTTGAGACATTTCTCCAAATTTTCACAGAGGTCGTAACTCGTCTTTATAGCAATACAAACTGCACGGTTAAGCTGTATTATATCCTCTCTAGCTGTTTGCAGCTTTCAAGTTTACCAACATCACACACTACAACAGCCCAGCCAGGGATTTTAAGCCATCTGGGAATATGTTGATAAACTTTCCTAAATATATTGTTTATTGGAATTTACTATGTTCATTTCTTTCATTTCATATGTTACAGGAGACTACAAGAATATATAGAGAGAAATATTTATATTAAGAAACACAGAATAGGTTCGAATGAAGATTCTCAGTCTGCAGATCTTGAAACTGTGTGTTCAAAGCCATTCTCATGATTGAAGGACCTTTCCATAACAAGGAAAGAAAATATTATCATTAATAAAATAATGCATAACTTCTCAAAAAGTGCGAACAATGAAGGAAATAAAACGTCTGATGTTTTGGACTACGGATGCAGCAAGTGTATGGTACTGTTCCATACGTTTGTAATTTTAATGTGTTATTTTAATTTACGTAACTTATGTGTGTCCTATATCTGTTATTTCACATTCTGTTAACGAAGATCAATGTTCAAATTTAAGCTGAAATAAAATTTTATCTGTGGTTTTCTTTGGTATCTACGGCAAATTGAAAATGTTGAAATGTTTTAGGGTTTCTCCAGGCTACACAAAGCCTCGGCCATAATATCAAAGTGACATTAGTCACAGACTAAATCGTTATAGCGTGTAGTATTCTAAGTCCATGCTTTGTTTCTACCACAATGATGTAGTTAACATAGCATCCAATCCAGTCACACCACGAAAATGTGCTTAACTCAGCTTTCCATTTTATTGACGGAAGCCCTTTTAGCATTCAGTTGCTCTCGTTACAGCACTTAAAACTTGTCACATAAACAAACAGAGAAACTTGTTTGTGTTGTTTTTTTAAGGTATTTTAGCAAAGTTGTGTTTATGTTTTTAGTCTCTAAATTTTCGCCCTTTTCGCACTTAAATACAACTTGATCTTTCTGGCTTAAAGCAACAAATTTAGGGTTTTTTTTATTAAGAGTTTGTAGCCGTGAGGTACTTGCATTAGCAGTTGCACGTATACTAATAAGATAGGAAATTAATATAAAAGTTGCTTGCACAGTTGTTGAATTGAACGAGTTTTATGTAAATATTTTTTAAAAATGAGTTTAAAGATTATTGAAATATCTTTCTCCTATGTTAGACAGAAAAAAATAAATAAAAAAGAACTGCGCGCGCACGCACGGAGGATAGATGAAAACCTAATACATTAATTCACACAGGCTATAGATGACAATATTACGAGTAACATTTTTAAATAATTTTCTTGATATGACTTAATCTGGGTGCGGAAAAACAATGTGCATAATTTTGTAGAGTAGAAAGGTAGTACCAAACTAAGCCTTTTGAGGATAGGAACAAGGGGTCGCAAAAGTTTTTTATTGCGCTACTATGTAGCATCCGTAATGTTAGAATCTCAGATAGTGAAATTGTTTGCAGCTGCCAGGTGTAAACAAAACGCACTCTTGTACAGTACTAGTCACTGTCGCCAGGTGTGTCTGATGTTCAATGCAGCATTTGTATTTTGAAGTCTACTGGATGGTGCCGAATACCGAACGTTCGCCTTGAAATTATGGTTCCAACATGACGGCGCCCTTGCATATTTTTCACTTGCAGGTCGAAATCACCTCAACAGAACATTTGGTGACAGACGAATCTAGTAGCGTGGTGGATCAGCTAGGTGGCCTCTACGGTACATCATTTAAGTATGCATATGTAATACTTAGTTTCTCATTATGTACCAACTCATTAGTGGAGAAAATACGTGTAAATTATATTTCATTTTGACTGGCAAATGATGTTTCATGATGTCAGATTTCCCCGCTTCTGTTGTACTGCATCTGCTACCCGGCGTTCCTAACCTCAAAGTGCTTAGTTTGTTATTGCCTTTCTAATCTACTATTCCCTGCACATTGTTTTTTTTTTCGGCAACCAGTAATATTGATAAGTTCCATTTTAAGAAAATGAAATGCAAAATGTAGTTCACTGACATTAAGCTGCAATAAATTTTTTTGTTTACGCTCTTTGAAATATTAAAAAAAAAAATGAAATGAAATGAAATGAATTTTCCCATCCCCTGTTGACATTTGACAAAAAATAATTTCATTCCTTTACTAAATTGAATTTGTAATATATAATTTAGGTATCTGTACCCATTGTGCAATATTTATAGAAAATAATATTCAAAAGCTATTAAAATTTCAGGAAGAGTTTGCACTATAACGTTTATTTTAAATTATGCAAATCAGAAATGATATTTTGTTTACTTTAAATTGTGCACATCATAAATGACAGTTTAGAACACAAAATAGCGAGCATACATGAAAACCAGGAAAAGAAAAATACGAATTAAAAAAATGGTGATTTAGTATTTCCTAGACTGTGCCTTGTGATGATCAAGTACTTTTGGCTACAATGTTATTGGTTTTGACACTTACCTTTTTGGAATCGGTGAGTGAATTTAAAAATGTCCTAATTAATCAGACTCTGTATATTTTATGGCTATTACAATGCTGATGTGATTATAAAAAGCTTACTCTAAGCTATAGCGCATAATTTTTTAGAATATTTTAAAATACATACAATTTAAATACAAAAGATTAGTTTTTTTCTGAAACCATTCAAAAAGGGAAAACATTTTATTCGGATTTTTTGCATATAATAATAAAGGAATAATACTTGAGAAAAAAGAAGTTATTAGATTCCTTCCAGCCGATATGTACACAGTGAGACATTTATAGTGTCACGGCTATTTTTCTCTGAAACGTACGAGAAAATCAAAAAGTGGTTCAGACAAAATTTTGAAGTGCTCTTATACAGCGGCCTTAACTCATCTTTGTCATATCAAGGTCAAATTGAATGGTGTATTTTCTTTTCCGAGTATGGAAAGAACATTCAATTTTCAATATACAAGGTCTAGGGTTGATAGATGATGAGATATTGGACAGCAAATTTTTTCACTCACTTTCACTTCTCTCTCTTTTATTTTGTAATTGCTGTGAAGAAAACTAATTTGTTTATACATAGATGCTCATTTGTTGACATCTGTACACAAACGAGTGCTTATCATTGCCAATTCAAACCTCAAAGGAGTCAGTTCCACTTCGTTTTCAATCTTGGATGTTCGGTACACGATCAACGAGAGGATCGATATGTTTTACATTTATGGCAAAGTTCATAAGAACACTAGAGCAGCTTGCAACACAGAGACCGATATCCTGAAACGAGGTAGCCATCCGTTAGACTTGCAAACTTACTCTCCGAAACGGGAGGTGTCGCACCAAGAAAACATCATGGAATGAGAAGCGCTACTGGGGAAAATTCGGAAGTCCCTGTATTAACAACAGTTGCCGCTAATCCTCACCGAAATTCCCCTCAACTGGAACGTAATTCGGGAATATCTCAAAGGAGAGAGATTAATGGCACAAATACTATCCATATCTCATTAGCCTACATCAAGAATGATTTTCAGAACCGTGTTGAATTTTGGCTACCGCTCTACTATAAATTCAAAACGGTCACTTTTCCAACATACGTAAATTGATGCCAGTAAAATGAAAGGGAGTGAAAAATATTTGCTCCCTTATTTATCCAATATCACATCATCTATCCCGCCTAGCTGATAAAAGTAGTAGTATACTGAGAATTGAATGTTCTTTCCATTCCGGAAAAGTAAATACACCATTCCATTTGAAGAAACCAAATTGACCATGAAATGACATTGAGAATGACATTTCAAGGACGATCGCTATCTCGTTTTCCCTAAGAGTATTTTAAATTTCGTCTGAAGCATTTTTTGATTTTCCTCTTCGTTTCGGAGGAAAATAGTAGCGATATTATATATAAGGAGAGGTTGAACCTAATTTAAAAAGTACTTAGACGTCGTTTTCAGTGTGTTTACAAGCTCAGGCTATCTTGTGTACCATCTCGCCCTTTCTCTTGTTCAGAAGACAGGACAGTACTCTTTATTTTGCTCTTATGTCTTTATGGAATTTCCCAACATTCTTTAAACTCATTTACATCAAAAGTCGTTAATTCTACAGCCGCAGTAGTAACACACAAGTATAATAAGAGCCAGTGTTACAAACAAGTCCACTTTAACACGTCTTTAGGAAACAGAAAATGAATTGATGGCAGAACTGGAGAACATGGGGAGATGCCATAGCTTTCCAAACTGCCAGTTCTCATTTCCCGAATTAGATCCTGCAAAGTTGTGCTGTGGACTCGCTTAAGGGCAACAACTTCTACGCTTAATCGAACGGGTTCACGGGTCAGGTCTCTATGTAGCTTTTATTTGGTCGTTTTTTGTGAGGCATTATATTCTACAAATTACTCGGTTTATATTTGTGTTTGTATCAAGTATAACAGATGCCAGGCAAATGTTGTTTTAGGAATAAATATTGTCAGAAAGACGGACGATAAATCATAAACAGACCACATCGATATAGTTTTCGACATAAATACTTAAATTTTTTTCACAATAAGTTTGAAAAGCTCTGAACTCTAATACCCAAACAAAATTAGGTTAATTTTAAAATCTCTCAGAAACGGACTAATCCTGATTACTGTTTTTTTTTTTTTCCTTCAGTTTTAGTATCTCCAAAGATTTATTCAGTTACTTCTCTATTGAAAAAGAAATGCATAGCTTTGTGTTTAAGCAGCAGTCTTTAAAAGGTTATGTGATGGAAACGATAAAAATAGAGAAACTAAAACTACAAGAAAGCCGAAAGAAAATTGCGTTTAGCACAGAAGTTTTATCTCAGGAACTTCGCCCACATTTACACCAGAAATGAGAGCTAAACTTTAACACAGAAGTTCAAGATGTTGTGGGAATGGTAACGGGGTTGTCTTATCTTCAGAGTGAACTAGCGAAATGTTTCTTTTTTTAATAACATTTAAGTCAGATATTGCACGCTATGAAGAACTGTACAAAACTGGTTATCTTAAAGGCTTAACTTTTATGTATTAAACAGCTACTATTTTCAAGGAGTTGTGAATATTTTGAGTATAGTTACATTTATAACTAGTAATCAAGATAAGCTAATGCAAGATAACAGATAAATAGACAATGTTTTTAAAATTATTTTAAAAAATTGTGTTTGTTACTTTTGTACAGTTACGCTGTTTTGTGGAAATCTTTTCGTCTAATTGTGAATTGTACATTAACAAATACAATTCGAAGGACATTTTAACTTGGTTACTTTCAAATGCCTATATCTCAAACAGCTGTCTTTCGTATACAATGATGCTACACTTCTGCAGTGGTATCAGATACACAGAAATATGCTACGGCACACAATTTCAGATGCCTGTACCAGCAGTATGATGTCTTCGTTTACATTATTCACCAAAGCTGGAAGACGGAAGGTGTCATATGTTCAGAGGCGGAATGTAGAATGTTTTTGTTTATTGCCATCTTTATATAGTTCTTTACTTTATCTATTTTTAATATTTCCTGGACTGCTACACGCTGATGACCTGAGCTGTTCAAGAGCGTCCATAAATAAACTGAACTGCTAATTCCCAATAAAAAGGAATACACTAATCTGCGATACGTATGAACTTTTGTCCACTAGTGTTGCTTCTGCTGGCCTATTGTTTATATCAGTCAACTCTTGTAAGTTTAAATGCTTTTTGGGTTCTGATGGTACGTTGAGAATAATGTCGTTTGAAACAACTGGTCAATCTTAACAATTCCTAGAACAATTTGCAGTTTATAAGGTAACGAACCCCTTAATTTTTTCCCAGCACATTTAGTTAACAATCACAATCGGTACCCTGCTGACTTAGTAAGAGTTTTCTTTTACAAGAGTTAGGACACCTCAAACAAAAAAAAAGTCATCTCTTGAAGGAAAATTTCTTTTCAATCCTACTGGAGACATCGCGCCGTTCACAAGGTGTCTAGCAAGGCCGATAGCCACTAAAGGCAGTTGTTAGCCACTATAACATGCACTAAAGACGCTGACTAACGAGTGTGTTCCGTTAGCTCTGTTGCAGAGTGTGCAGTGATCCCGTGGTTAATAGTGCAGGTTTGCCTTACAGCATGAAGCTCTTATTTTTTAATAAACCTTTGTAACATATTAATTTTGTAATATTGTTTCCCATGGACAGTGAAAGCGTTGTGGTCGCTCAGGTTGAGTGCCAAGTTTGAAAGTGTTTTACCTGAGGTTCTTGAAGTAGTAGCCCCGTGTGTTGGGGGCTAAGTTTAGAAGCGTTTTTCTGGTGATCTGGTAGCGGTGAGTTTCCTTCGGGGTTTCTGACAGAATGGGTTCGGCTCTCGACGTAAACTGTTGCTGCATAGTGTAGAAGGTAGCCTAGCTCTCATCTGTCTTCGTTGTATTTTTCAGACAACACAGGAAGTAAGTTCGATATATAAATACACGACAGAATGTAACTAAATAGGTGTATTTATTGACACATTTCCCTTTAAAAAGGGCGATTGTCCGTAACTACTTGTTTAATTAACTCTGCGCGCCGGTTAGCAATGTACTTCAAAAGGCCGCGAACTTCCGTGGCTGAAAACAATCCTCTATTGTCTAATTGGCGAGTGGCGGCAAGACTTCGATAGTTATCAAAGTGCAGTCCGATTATCCCGTAAGAATTTACAAAAGCTCACAGTCGCTTATCAGTAACTTATCAGACGAGAATTTTACCTCAGTATGTCATGAGAATTATGCAGTCCATGTGCATGGCATTAATTACGCGCCTACTTATAACTATCCACCAACGATCGAATGACGAATGTCTGTAGAACCTGCAGGACTCAGCAACTGTGTCGGATGACTTCGGACTGCTTGACTAGCGAGATGGGACGAGTGAGAAAGATGACTGCGTGACTCCGTGAACTGAGTGAACTGAACTCAAAACTGAGCGATTTCACTTCCTTATATATCTCTTAGCGTCTTAATATAGATGCCATGGGGTCCTCACATGTAAACCCAGAAGTATCTCCGACTTCAAACATTGAAACTACTCGCTGCTGATTAGTCGACTGACATCGTATGATCTAGGCGCGAAATTCTCACCACTCCACTGACACAAAAGTAAAAACCGACTCCTGGCGTCAGGAAAAAACCCATCATGTAACCTTGACTGCCATTCGTTTGTACTCTTATGTAAAAGGTAAAAGTAACGTAGCAGAAATCCTATAGATATTACTTTTATTATACAATTAAATAGAGCCCTCCAATTCCTTGCTCAAAGCAATCAAATTAATGTAATACTATAGACATATTGAACATTAAAATACTCGTGGGGCGTCTGCTATAACAGCAAGGTTTAACCTTAAACTATTATACACAATATACTGAATATTGTAATATTTTCTTGAGTATTTGTTCTATCTAAATGCATTATGCTGCACATGCATTCCCTGTACATGCACGAAGGACAAAAGATGTCTTATAAGTATAAATTCGATGTTGCAGCCTCTCGTCCACACTATTGTGGAAATCTGATATCATCTATGCCCCGAAGATTGAGAGCAGTTGTACATGCTGAGAATATATATATTTGTGTTTATTTCTATGTATTTTCACTTTAGAAGATAAAAGTTTCTGTATGTATTTATTTAGTTATTTGGAAAGAATACTTAAGTTTGTGATTACGTTTTTATGTGTGCATAAGTAATGCCATAAAACTCAAATGATTCTTTAAAATATGAGTGTCCGAGGTCGTTAAGGCGCGGAATCGCGAGCGGGAGATGTGGGGTTCAAATCCCGCCAGGATCGTTTTTCCTGACTGAGGTTTTTTCCAGGTTTTCCTTAGTCCTCATAACTGGCAAGAGAAGGTACCCCTAAACTTAGGCCTGGAACATTTCCTTTCTTAAAAAAATCCTTTCCCAACATATCATTTCATCTCATGTATCATCAGTGTCACCGCCTGTGGTGCCTCAGTAGTAAAAACGGGCGTTAAACACCTTTCAAAAAAAATATAACATGATATTAAAGGCAATATGGTGTTTTCCATATACACTTATAAAACAAATAATAAAAAAATAAAAACAAAATCAAAAATGCTTGGGATTTCAGTCGAGGAGCTTACACAGAAGAAGAATGCCTTCTAAATCTCTCGGCCACCGCCACTCCTTGCAGATGCTTATGATTGTGTTATTACGTTTACACGCAAAGCACTCGCTGCATGCGCATTTACGAGCGTTCCCATGTTCTCCGTTAGATTCATAGAATCTGAGTTTTTTTTTTTTTTAATGATTTATTTATGGACGCTCTTTAACAGCTCAGGTCATCAGCGTCCCATTCAACTCAGGGCGTGAAACGGCCGACAAATTTGGCTCAGAGGCCTCTCTTTCAGGCTTGAGGTTCTTTTTCGTGCCGTAAATGTACGACACGGGACCCACGGCTTTACTTCCCTTCCGAAGGAAGCCATATTTAGGATTTTTACGCCCCGAAAAAATCCATCGGTCCTGGCCGGGTTCGAACCCGTGATCTTGGGTTTAGGAGGCAAGTATGGTAACCACTACACCACCAAGACCGACTAGAATCTGAGTATGGCTTGTTTTAGCATAATGTGCACATGCTTCGAGTTTGCGTTCCATTCGGTGCAATCTGTGGTCTTATACTTTTGGAATCATGTGCAGGGTACATTTTTATTACTAATATTAAATAATTAATTTAATGCAATTTAGTTTTATTTAAGGTCACTTACCCGTTATCTGAAGAAATGACCTCATGGAAATCCAGTGTTATAGTTGGCCGTCCTCAGCGCTGAGACTCGTGAAACTTTATATATGCAATCTTACCAATATTTAATAAATATAAAAATTTATAGAGACTGAAATATAACGTTAATGCTTCAGCTAGTATGGCTACTAAAATGTAAAAGTTTGGTAACAAAAATAATAAAAGGAGGCAGAGATGCTATACTAAAGAAAGTTTAGATTTTTCTACGTCTGAAGAAAAATCGAAACAAATAGAAGGATATGAATTAACGAGAGTCAGACACCATGGTTAATACGGTTAACCACCGTACTTACAATCAGCAGGTTCAGCAATAAAGTTAAACAAAGAGGCATTAAAATATGGAAGATAAACCTCAGAAACTAAATTAAAAAATTAGGAATCAAATGCAATAAGTACTACTCAAGTGATTAGTTACTTAGGTCATCCCTAAACATCCATCAGCCGGTTATCACAGTGTGCAACAGCCAGTCCCCCACTGAAGCTCACTGCAGATGACGAATATCCGTCTATCTGGTAAACTATATTGCCACAGCTTTTAAAGCTGGGTGGGGTATACTGGCAATTAAATGTATCTTTTAGCTGATATGTTCTCCTTTATTTTCTTTTCCTTTGTTTTTTTCTTTCTTTGCCCTGTTTACATACTCTCCTAAACTTCGCATAGAATCCTCGAATATGTTTCTAAATATGATAATAATCGTGCACTATTTTTTAATATTTCTTTCCCCACTCTTCTGTACATATGCATACAATAAGAATGTGGCTAGCACCTTCTGCTTCTCCCCATTTCACCTTCCCTTCAGACCTCGTTAGTTTCCATATGTCCAACTATGAACCTTCCAGTACTTTCTCTTGTATTGTATTCACAGCTATCGCCTTCCTGTCTACTTCTTACCTAATACTCACCTTTCAGCCTATTCTCATCTTCCTGTCCATGCTGAAAGGCTTTGTTAACTTGTCTTTTTTCCTTTTGATTGGGACAGGAAAGGGAGTTTTTTAGAATAATGTGACGTAATCTTCTCTAGTGTGGTCGATTCCCTCTTGTTGTTATCTGGCGGATATTGTTTCGCACTCAATGACGGTAACACACGTTTGGACCTTTCTTCAAAATTGGTTGGACCTCTTCGTTAGTCCGACCCAATGACTTTGATATTACGGAGATTATTTTTTTAAAGTTTATCCATTGTATTTTAAAGGCTTAAGTCTTGCTTTCAAATTTCTGGAGCGGTATGGGGAGTCTCGTATTGTGCTGTTGCAAAAGAACTCTATTTCGATTAACTAATGCTGGGTATCTCTTGTCTCCAAAATTCACCTACTTGTTTCACTCTGTTTTGAGAATAAAGATTCGCATCGACTTCACGCCAACTTGAAACAAATTCCCAGGGAATAACACCTTCAACACTCCATCAGATAATTACATAACATTTCTTTAGTTCCAAACCGATTTTGTTTAGCGATGACTTTGCTAGCTGGGACCGGGCCGCTGTTTCAAGGTGTCGCGATTGCGGTAATATACTCACTTTTCATCACCGTGACAATTCTCTTGACAAATGCATCTATAGGATTTGGGATAAGCTGATGACAGATACCCATTCTCCTTTGGGCCTGTCAAGTGTCATTTCAAGAGGTACAGATATACAGGCTCTGTATCATGTTTCTTTTTTCTGTGTGATGTCTTTTGAAGTATTATTTTATATATGAAGTAGTATTAAGAGGATTAATTAATTCAATTAGTGTTTAATTAATGGCCCAACGTTGGGCCCTATATGAAATGGTAGTTTTTTTATATGAGGTAGATAATCTGATGATTTCTTTATTATAATAGAGGAGATAAAGTATATTATTTATTAGGATTATTTTTGGATTTTTAGGTATATTACCAGATAACACTGATGATAGATGAGATGAAATGAAATATTCGGAAAGATTTTTTTTAAAGGAAGGAAGCGTTACAGGCCTAAGTTTAGGGTACCTCTCCGGCAATTGCCATTTATGAGGACTGAGGAAAACCTGGGAAAAACCTCAATCAGGGAGAATGGTCCTGGCGGGATTCGAACCCCAGGCCTCCCGCTCACGAGTCCACGCTTTAACCTCCTTGGCCACCCATAGCTGTAACGGATTTTAGTATGAAGATGGAGAAGGAAAAAGTCCTTTCGGCCCTTGGCTCCAAACTGTGATGTAAGGGGGAAGCGGAAGTAATTACTGCTTTTTATTTAGACTGTTTCTTCCTTCGACTTCTTTTTCTTCTTTTCCGGTATCTTCCCGTTCCTGTGCTGTGGTGTAGAGATAGTTCTTACTACACTTCCAGCAGATGAGACCTTACCAGTGTCTTTCTAGGAACATTAAATAATGTATCCATGGATAGGAAATGAAAAGGGGTCATCTTCTTGAATTAAAAGTTTTATAATTGTATCAAATTGCTTTTATCTGTTCACTCAGGGGTCAAAGTGTTCTTTTCTATTTATACACTTCATCTGTTAGTCTGTTGGAACCTTGAAAATCTGGGAAAATAGTTAACGGAGTCCCCACGCGTGCACCTAACACTGCTTTAGGTGCTGTTTTACTCTTTAGCAAGGATCTCTTCAGGAGTTGGGAATTATCTAATTGTTGATTCATTGTAAATTTATTATTCAGCTTCACCGGGATGTATATACAGCACAGTAAAGTGAAACAGAGCGTATATAAACACTACGTTCACAGTGATGTGAAGAATGACTCTCTTTGGCATTAAATAAAATTGCTGTCCACGGTTTTACAAGCTGCTACACTTCACTGACTTTTAACAAGTGATAGACTATCACTTGACTTGTCCACAAAACACACAGAACTCAAACAAAAACCTCTTTTACTGATTTCTATTTTCCTTTATTAATATTTTAGTCAAACTGCCTCCCCACGCATTCAGCTTCCAAGATTCAATTATATCTAGGTTATTACCTGTTTTCTAGGTGGTTAATTGAATAGTTATCACGTGGTTCGCGGTACTTTACTATTGCGGGGGGGGGGGGGGGTTGATTTCACCCTTCTTTCTGTTGCTGCGTTACTACGCGGGAATGGCGTATTCCGCCGTTCGAGTCTTTGACCTAGTTTCTTTTCCTTAAAGATCCCCTGGTTTCTCTTTGATTTTAGAGAATATCCCCTAATTATGTTGTCAGAATTGCGTAGGCTCCTTTCTCAAAAAGGTCACCTACAAGGTTCCCCCGGACCCTCTTTCTTTTCACCCTAGCCAACGGTACCTTGTGTTTACATAGTTTACATAGGGATGCCCTCCATCTCCTAAGTTAAATTTGTTAAGGTTTTTATGAAGGCTGGTCCATTATATATAATTTCTGGTACATTTTAACAACACATATATTTTTTATGTAAAACGTATAAGTTGCTACTTATTCTAATATTTCAGGTCACTTCTTATTCATATTACATAAGCGAGCGATTCTGATAAATATTATATTAGTAGTGATTAATAATATAATCGGGAAAACCTGCTTCGCTTTTAGCTTTATTGCGGGTTTTCTTGGTGTATTCTCACTATTCCATACCTTAGGACTTCCAAGACGTGGTAAATCTTTAGTATTTTCTTCTCCATTATTGAAACGCTGGAACCAACCAAAATCGACCTTACTACCCCGACCACAATGCAGAAAAAAATGTTAGTTCTGTCGCTAAACTACTGCCAACAAACATGAAACGTGTGTTTACAATATGATATATATTCATCATCACAAAATATTTATATTGTTTTTAATAATCTGGTCTACAAACATTGTTTCTCGTATGTAAACGAAACAGACAATAATAGAATTCGACTTATATAAAATCATCCTCGTACAAAAATCGTTCATCCACTACTGTTCATTACCGTTTACTGCAGTGTAATAATTAATGAAATGATATTAAAATGAACAATACATACATAAGAATCATTTATTTCATTAGTATAACATGCATAAAAATATTTTAAGCAAATTTACTGCAGTGCAAAATTAATAAATCATTTAAACACACATGCATCTATTTACAGACATATGGGGTATGTAAAAACATATATAAATATAAAATGATTAGCTATTTATATCTAATTACAACGCACTCTACAAGCAGAACAAAAAGTTTTAACCAAACTATTGGAAAAGAATATGTAATGCTAAATACAATTTCCCTTACATATGTATAAGAAAAAGTCTATATAATTTGATTTGCATAAGTTCAGGGTATTTTACCGGCATTTGCCATTGGTCAAAAATGATACTTGAAATACCTAAATATAATCTCAATAAAGAATGATGATCCTGTCAGGTTTCGAACCAAAAACCTCAATGCCTTAACCACCTCTGCCACCCATTTCAGAAAAATGTACACATTATTTGCTATTTAGTATATGTGAATAATAGCAGGTGAAAAAAGTCGTACGTACTTCTTTTCATAGTCTACACATATTATTGAATTTTATCTCCTGTGTCTGGCTCTTACAAAGGAAAAATTCGATTTATCCCTATTTCCACATGCGCTTGTTAAAAATAGTTAATCTATTTAATTTATTATTTTTTTGTATTATTTAGACCCACTGTTTAAAACACTTAACTCCTATGTTTCTTTCATTTTCATTTAATACTTGCAGTTATTAAACAAACAACAAAAGATAAACGTTCTTTGCATACAGAGAGAAGGTGCAAATATGTTATATGAACATGGGTTCTGAAATGCTTTATTTCCTTGTCGGAGACCTTTATCTATAATTCCGCTTACTCGGCGTGATATGCAAGCTAAAATGCCAGCATAGCTCTCCTGTGACAATAACCCCACAACAGAACGGCTACTTAATACATATAGTAGCTAAGTATTTGCTTTTACCTCCGGTAAAATTGGGTTGGGGTGTTGTAATTATTCTTATTCCCAGATTCACCGTTGCTGTTGTCATTCTGTGCCACCTAGTCCGCTTGTTGTGTTACTCACTTCATTGCTTGAGGGGGTTTGTCTTTTTTATGCTTTTAACATCCTCTTGTTTTATGATTTAAAATTTTCCGTTACTTGGGGTGCCCATTTTAGCTGTTTACTATTCCAAAGATTTGGTTTTGCAATACCGAGCACGTAGTGTAATTTCTGTGCGTTTAAGGACCTCGTTTTAGGACAATAAAACAAGGATTCAAATGCCTAGTTGGCAAATGCTCATATTATCTATTAATCAGCCGAAGGTGTGGAGAGTCTTCGTGCTCGTATTCTGCAAGACTGTCGGACAATACGAGACACTCGGGATACATCAGCGCATCAGGAAGTCCATGTGACGTCGGGTTGATGGATATATCTGTGCTAACGGAAGGCATTTTGAGCCTTTCATATTTAATTTTCTGTTTCCCACAGTTCTGTTTTTGAATATTCTTCTATGCTGTAACATGTGTAAAAAAATAACTAACAAGGAAACAAAGCAATTCCGGACCCATGGTCATATTATATTTTTTATGTGAGGAATTTTACCCCCAAAGTTTTGGCATACGTTTTGTTACATTATATATATATATGTATATAAAATAAAAATAAAAATAAAGTAACAATGTAACAAATTAACAGTAATTATAATAGTAGATAAGGACAAAACACTAAGGAAAAGTCACGCTTGAGATCGCTATATTTTGAACTCGTGGAGTCCTTCTATGGCAAGAAGATCTTGTCCCTTGTCTTCTTGCCATAGAAGGACTCCCGAGTTCGAAATATAGCGATCTCAAGAGTGACTTTTTCTTAGTGTTTTATCCTTTTCTACTATTATAATTATATATATATATATATATATATATATATATATATATAAAATGCTATATACCAATGGTGCCAAAAATGTACACGCTTTCACAGTAGATATCTTTTGATATATTTCAAAGTTCGGCCGAAAAACAACAGTAATGTGTAGTAAGATAATCTGTAAATAGATGTGACTCAGATACATTGTGATAGCGTTGCTAGTGCCAGGTAAATAAAAATGAATAAATAAAACCAAGATTATCAGCTGCCCCAGTGTACCTGAATATAATGCGCCCATCCGTCTTACCCGCCATTCGTACACTCTATGGAAATAAGGAATTTTATTTCCAACATGATGGTGCACCACCACACTACCACCGAGATGTACGTGCGTACCTTGATGACAATCTTCCAAGGCATGGGATAGGACCAAGAGGTCCGATTGAGTTTCCACCGCGTTCTTCGGATCTAACTCCGTTAGAAACCTATGGGAAACTCTTAAGGATGTTGTATTCCGCAGAAAACCAGCTACACTGGCAACACTTCGGGTAGAAATTGAAACAGCATGTGCTGCAATCGCTGAGAACACTTTCGTAAACGTTGCTCAATCAGTAGTTCAACGTACTCAGAAGTGTATCGACGCTGATGGTGGGCATTTTGAACAATTGTTGTAACTGTAAAAGTCTAAGATGGTTAGTGCTCATCATTTTCTGTTTGTGAGAATTTACTTTTGTTATGTTAACACAGATTTTTATGTGCTTGAAGTGTGCATATATTTTTGGCCCTTCTGTATGTAGGTATAACAATTGTTATTTGCTCCTTCTTTTATTGTGGCAGAGCTAAGGTCATTAGTCATTTTCTTCCATTCTATAATATAACAATTAACTTATAATACAATGACATTAAGCTTATAAATAGCATAAGTAGTAACAAGGATAATATATATATTGTCTAGCTTCTTGCCATTGAAGAACTCGTAGTAGTTCGAAATATAGCAATTTCAAGTGTGACTCTTTCTCTGTGTTTTATCTTTATCTACTTTTATTATTAGTGCTATATATATATATATTTATATAGGTAAATGCCAAGTAAAATATGAATTATGAAAAATATATACTTAATGATAACAATAACAGAAGCAGTAACATACATAACTAAACGAATATACATATAACCATATATAAATAATAAGAGATAGTGGATTTTTTATAAATTTTGTATTAAATTTCTTATGCTATTACTACAAATTCTCTGATTCTAATATATTGCATTCGTAACTAATGGCTGGGTCTAAAAGAGATTTAAAAAAACAAGTGAAATGAGAAAAAAGGTTGAAATAATTAAGTTCAGAGCAAAGAGAAGAAGAAGAAGAAAAAAGTTCGTTCATTGCTGCTTTCACCAATAATCCCCTTCCACCGTTCCGCAACATCTTTCAGTAATGGTCACGAAAGTTAAAGCTAAAAAACAAAGAAAGAAATAAATAAAAATAATAGGCGATAAAATTAAAGTCATTACACGCAGCTAACTCTTGGGAAAAACTTGTTCTAACTTTGGAGAAATAACCACGGAAGCGTACGTGCCAAAAATCATTTTGGTGGTAACCCCGAATTTTTCCACTTCCTTCAGCTTTCTCGAAATAAAACTAACATTTCATCAAGTCGCAGTTGAAGTGAGCTGTGAAACACTCGAACCTTCTGTGCCTTGGGGATGTAACAACCACGTTTGCTCTGCTTGGAGACATTTACTGATCCATTAATAATTGCGTTTGTAGGTCGTATTGATTGGTAGGCGGGAAGCAGGGGCGGCTTCCTTTCCTTCTCTTCCTTTTCATCAAGAAGAAAACGGATATCTAGAACCGGTGACCAAGTTTAGATTCCAGCAGTAAATGTAAGAAATCTGCAATGTTCGTGTCTCAGTTGTTTAATGTTGAAAATTTCTGTTCACTACCAACTTTGTCATAAAGAGCTAAGTTATAATCTTTATTCCAAAACTAATTCACACTTCTTTTTTTTTTTTAAGCCAAGAATTAATTTGACTACTTCTCGTTTTCATAAAGTGAACTTGAATTTATAATTGCACTTTTTAATTGGTACAGCTAGGACAAAGGAAATTTATGACTAGGTAGATTTTCTTTGAGCTGTTCAGCCGCTGCAGAAAGTAGTTCGTTAAGTTGTAACCTACATATGGCCTATTTCAGCTAACTCTACTCCAGATCGTGGGACTTCTAGTGTAGTTATTGGCCAGAAAACGTAATTCATGCGTGAAGCGAGAAGATGGCATAATAGCGTCTTATGACCATGGGCGCCATCCTCGATCAATGCGATTTTTCGGCGCATCTACAATGATCAAAATTAAGAGAGAAAGTTGATCATGGTCAATTTTGCCCGCCGGTGCTGAACCGATCTACTCCGTTGATTACGAATAAGTTACGAGTTTCTTGAAGGTATTGAGCACGAGATAATATACTTGGATTACTTAAATCGAGACAAGCGTCAAACCGGATCATTGTGGAAAGAGGCGACCCTTTTGAAGAGTATGCGGACAAAATTTGAAGAAAGATTCCGGCTATCATACGATACACTGTAGTGGCTAGTAAATGAAATGACTGAGAGATTTAAGTTTCCTGCTAACCACAATCATCTTGTTTCAGGCATGAATAAAAGTTTACACTTCATGAGTCACCCTATTATAATAAATAGCGATTTATTTATTTGGTAATTAGAAATGGCCTGGTAACATATTGAAATGCATGGCTAAACAATTCCATGCCTTAATTTTTTCTTTAAAGAACATTTATCTGCATTTTTATTTTCCAGTTTATTAGAATATGAGATAACTGGTTCCAGCAAAATATTTATCTCATTCAGGGAAAGATTTGTAGACCTTTATTTGTTTTCCATTTTCGTTTACATACATACGAGGGTAGGACCATGAGTTTCTGGCCTAACCATTTTCTAGGTATAAGGACAAAAAGTATATTTCACTTCTCTATATAGTTACCTTATTGCAATCCACTTCTCATATCATTGAATTAATTTTTCAACCTCCCCCCCCCCAAAAAAATAGTCAGAAGTCTTGTCTGTAAAATGGGCATAAACAACATCCATCACTTTTTCGTCGCACTTAAATTTCCTTCTTCCAAGGTCCTTCTTGAGTTTTGAGACGAGGAAATAGTCACTGGGGGCTAGATTTGGGCTGTAGGGTGGATAGTCGATCTCCTTGAAACCACATTTCTTCACAGCTTCCTTTGCAACAAGAGCTCTGTACATAGGCGCATTGTCGTGAAGAACACGCACACCATCACTCAGCTTTTCTCGAATTTTCTCTTTGATGGAAGCACGTAGTCCGTGCAGCTGGCCAGCACAATACTCCCCATTTACTGTGGTGTTCCTCTCCTTGAAGACAATGAAGAGTATTCCTTCATAGTACCAAAAGATTGTGGCCATGATCTTCTTGATTGACTGAATGACCTTGTCCTTTAGAGGCCAGGTTTATGCCATTGATTCTCTTTTGGACAAGGGATCATAGTAGAGGACCATAGTTTCATCTCCTGTAACAATGGTTTGCAGAACTTCTCTCTGTCTAGTTGCCCGGCAGAGCTCCAAAAATGTCTGTCAACAGATGATTTGTTGCTGCTTTTGGACTAAGGAAAGAAGTTTAGGCCCTCATCTTGCACTAACCGTATTCATGTTTAAATGTCCATGAATAATTCTAAGGGCTGTTGTTTTAGAAAGGCCCAACCTTGCTGTTATTTCTGTAACTGTGAGCCGCCAGTCTTCCATAATTTCTCCGTCCACAAGAGCGATGTTTTCAATAGTGAGTTCCTCCAAGAGCCGACCTGCGCGTTTTTCATCTTCAATGCTTTCTCCGCCTATTCGAAAAAGTTTGGTCCTTTCTTTTACGGTAGAATATAAGGGGGATGCTTCGCCATATACACCGTCCATTCGCTGTTTAATTCCATTAGGAGCAAATCCTTCTTTTGTGAAGAACTTAATAACAGCTCAATACTCCATTTTGAACATGTCACACAATCTTCTACACATGGGCTTCTTTATGAAACTATATCTGAACAATGAACACAGCGGAGTGGAAGTTACAACTGCAATTATTTACTTAACAGATAAGGTATGGCACCAGATAAGGGTTTTGTGAAACTCGGCCCAAAAGCAGCAACGAGTCATCTGTTGTCAGACATTTTTTGAGCTCTGCCGCGTCAACAAGAGATAAGGTCTGCAAAACTATGGTCCTCTACTATGATTTCTTGTCCAAAAGAAAATCTATGGAGTGGCGTAAACCTGAAAGTACCGTCTCTAAAGGCCAAGGTCATTCAGTCAACCAAGAAGTACATGACCACAATCTTTTTGCACAGTGAAGGAATACTCTTCATTAACTTCAAGGAGAGGAACACCACAGTAAATGGGGAGTATTGTGCTGGCCAGCTGCACGGACTACGTGCTTCCATCAAAGAGAAAAGGCGACGAAAGCTGAGTGGTGGTGTGCGCCTTCCGCACGACAATGAGCCTGTGCACACAGCTCTTGTTGTGAAGAAGATCGAGCTTCAAGAAGATCGACCATCGACCATCCACCCTCCAGGCCATTGTTGATTTGTTTATTTAATGGACGCTCTTTAACGTCTCAAGTCATAAGCGTCCCATTCAATTCAGGGCGTGAAACGGCCGACAAATTTTGCTCAGAGGCCTTTTCTTTCAGGCTTGAGGTTCTTTTTCGTGCCGTAAATGTACGACACGGGACCCACGGCTCTTTACTTCCCTTCCGAAGGAAGCCATACTTAGGATTTTTACGCTCGAAAAAATTCATCGGTCCTGGCCGGATTTGAACTCGCGAACTTGGGTTTGGAAGGCAAGAAGGCAATTATGGTCAACACCAGGACAGGCCTCTCAAAAATGGTTATTTCTAGTTTATAAATGTTTTAATATAAGCTTTAATACTACATCTACAGGATTAGGTATAACTAAATTGAAGAATGAACTGAGTGTGTATGTGTGTATGCAGAGTCGCACAAACATGTGTACGAAATTACCTTGAAATTTTATTACATAACAATAATTAATGATTAGCAAAATGATTTAATTCGTTGTTGAATCTATTTCAGTTAAGCCCACCCAAACTGAATGAATTTTAGAGCATTGTACATTCTAGACCCAAAACATCTTCTTTGCAAAGATCCTGCAATATATGAATGGGTTCAGTAGTTAGAAAACGGCTGTTTTGTCTGGTTGGTAATCATAAATTGTCGCCATATTTATGAAAACGGGTAAACACAGAAAGTTTAAATATTTGCCTAATAGTTAGAATATTAAACTGTAAGAAAATTTGATTCGTTGGATAACCCACATGTTTACGTAAACAAACTTTAATAATACGTCTCTGTAACTATGTTAACACAAAGAGCGTATGATTTAAGATACATTCAAAAGTGTTGATGAAGAATTTGTCGAAAAAGACTGGATTCAAACATGGTATAGACAAATGCAATTAATAATTTTACAATAAAATTTGACGCTTGATGTCTAGCGAGTACAAAGCAAAAATTAAGAGATACTGTCGTAACTGTCTCTAGGCCATTTATTGTTTGTTACTATCCCCAAGCTAAATTGCATTAGT
>CM060843.1:3290000-3317500 GCA_030762175.1 Metallyticus violacea | reverse complement strand
CACATAACGTGCCGCCTTCCATTGGCGTAGACAAAATGCAAAGTATAGAAAAGTGACCAAGTGTGGGACAAAAGCAGATGTCACATCTAACTCAATGCTTTGTCTATTCCACTTTCTGTAATAAAAGATATTCTCAGTCAGTTGTCCGAAAGTTAAATGAAAAATTCAAGTAGAAATTGAGGTGTTTACAGAATTTTAGGATATACATTTACTTTTTTTACGTGAAAGTGCTACGTAATTTTGAATGGGGTTAGCCTAAGTTGAGAGATAAAATATTTCTGTAATATATCCATGTTTTTAATTGAGGCTGTGTTTATAGGACTAAGTAATTTAATGTATTTCCTGTAGTTAAAGTAGTATACAAATACATATAAATAGTTAACTAGTAGGTCCGCAAAATAATGAAAACGCAATATTTCGGATAATTGAATATTCTTTACGGATGAAGAGATGCTACTGTGAAGGCTACTCAGCTATCCGAAATATTGACATTTTTCTAAGATGTATTTTTTTTTAATACTGAGCATATTGTTCTTGCTTACCACCATAATATTCTAAAATAATGCTTTTCACTTTTCATAATTAATATATACGAGACAATTTCCCAAAATTTTCCGGCAAGATTAATTTTTTTGGGATAATAGAAGGGACTGGTACAGTGCGTCTGTGTACTGGAAGAAGCCAATCATATGATGTTTGCTATTATTTTGAATTGAATATCTTTTAGTTATAAAGTGATATATGTTATTGAAATAGTGTAACTCACTACAATATTCCACTATAATTTAAAAGCTGTTTTGCAATACAAAAAAAAAAAAAAGATTTATATCCAGAAATAATGGCAGGATGAGACACACAATATTAATGGAATACGAACGTCACCCAATACCTGGGTATAGCGGCATTGCCAAACTAAGTGGGATGTGCGGATGACAGCTATACATGTAAGAGCAAGCCTCAATTTCCAATCCCAGATTTTTTTGAAAAGTCAATACTTGGTCTATACTCGAGACAAGATAACTTTTTTAAATATTTTTATTCTTTATATACTCTAATTACACTACACTTCTCGTTTATATATAGAGATATCACCAAAGAACACAAGTGCACTGTAAGATATTATTTGAAAATGACGGTTGACCAGGGGAAAGAATGTGTCTCATATATGGTAAAAATGAAATTGGGCACAGAATGTGAAGCTACAGAGTGCTGGAGGTCGCAGATTCTTTCCTAAAAGTTTGTAAAGTGGAGAAAGAGTAGGACTGCATGTCTAAATTTTATATAATTGTCAGGGGGTTTATAAATTTATCAAGAAGATAAGAGGGTCAAGAAAAAGTAGAGTCCATAGTTTTTTTTTTTCTTCTGTGCAAGTTACACTAAGAGCAATTAATATTCGGAAATTGCTGATCTTTTACATGTTTGTGACTAGCTCTGTGTTGGGATAGAAAGTTAATTGGTCCATCCTACAACAATACTCTTCTGTGACTGATCATTAACTCAGTTATTTCTATAGTACGTCACTAAACCCCACATTGTCATTCATTTCTACAACTTGTCCTAATTTTTAAAGTGGGTGCGATATACCAGCGCCTCTGAATTTGAGGGTAAAATATACAAACTAACCCTAAAATAGCATAGGATTATATTGCAACTTGCAACACAGAGTTTAACTCTTTATCATACCGAGGGTGCCAAAAAATGTATACGCACTTTCACAGTAGATATCTATTAATACATTCAAAGATCGCGGGTTCGATCCCGGCCAGGACCGATGGATTTTTTCGGGCGTAAAAATCGTAAGTATGGCTTCCTTCGGAAGGGAAGTAAAGCCGTGGGTCCCGTGTCGTACATTTACGGCACGAATCAAGCCTGAAAGAAGAGACCTCTGAGTAATATTTGTCGGCCGTTTCACGCCCTTAATAAAATGGGACGCTGATGACCAGAGGCGTTAAAGAGCGTCCGAATATAAACCAAATAAAAAAAGTATTTCATATATTTCATAGTTGGGCCGGAAAACAACAGTAATGTGTAGTGTGATGTTCTGTAAACAGAAGTGACTCACATACATTATGATAGCGTTGCTACGTTACAGGTAAATCAACAATGAACAAATGAAGCCAAGAGTATCGTAAATCAACAATGAAGCCGAGATTATCAACTGGCAAGTGTACCTGAATATGATAAGCGCACCCGTCTTACCCGCCATTCATACACTCTATGGAAATGAGGAATTTTCTTTCCAACAGGATGGTGCACTGCCACATTGCCACCGCGATGTGCGTGCGTACCTTGATGACAATCTTCCAAGGTACTGGATAGGACGAAGAGGTCCGATTGAGTTTCCACGGCGTTCTCCGGATCTAACTCCGTTAGTCTTCTACCTATGGGAAAATCTTAAGGATGTTGTATACCGTAGAAAACCAGCTACGCTAACAACACTTCGGGAAGAAATTGAAACGGCATGTGCTGCAATCGCTGAGGATACTTTCGAAAATGTTGCTCAATCAGTAGTTAAACGTACTCAGAAGTGTATCGACGTCCATGTGGGCATTTTGAGCAACTGTTGTAACTATAAAAATCTAAGATGATTAGTGTTCATCATTTTCTATTTGTGTGAATTCAGTTTTGTTATGTTAACACAGTGTTTTCTTTGGTTGAAGTGTGTATATATTTTGACAGCCTCTGTATATGATTGATATCAGATGGTCTAAAGAAAAACGTTTTCCTATTAATAAGAAAATCTCTCGGTTTCGAACAAACTCAACTACAGTAAATTCAGTTGTAGGATATTTACTTACTTCTGTATTCAATGTTTTTTTTATACTACTGTAAAAGACCGCAGTACTTCACTAGAGAGCTCTATAAGTAACTCTTTGCTCGCGTTCAAACAGCACTAATTTTCAGTTATATGTCATTTAATAATCCCTGAATTCAATGGCGATACTCGTAAAACGCCGCATTTTCTCACTAGTGGGCCCGCTCACTTTCTGTTCTGCCAGTCATATTATTCAGGTACTTGTATCGCATGCTTCGATATATTATTGTCTTCAGAGACAAGTGAAGGTGGCGGTTTACACACACACACGCACGCACGCATAATTGCATTCAGAATTAGATAAATTTCTTATAAATGAATTTTAATGCGATTCTGTTTGTTCGGACCCCAGTGAAGGGTGAATAAATAAAGCGCTCTAGTGAATCTCTGCATCGTTTTAAAGGTAAACGAATATCACTATTCAGTTCAGCGATAGGTAACCGAGTTTGAATTTTGGTGCGCCTAACTAGCCGGTATGCTTTATACATATATATATATATATATATATATATATATATATATATAAACTAGAAATGAAAAAAATGGATAAGCGATTAAGCAGCAAAAAAAGTTTACGATTATTTCTAAAATGGACAAAATTCTACCAAATGGATTTTCGTATTATAATGAATGATTTATACCCCTTGCCCAATGCTGCTAGCATAGTGTTAAGAGTTTGTTATGCTGTATACCCCTGGTATAAGCCGTTTTAAACTGATTTGTTTATTCGATGCTCTAACACCGATAAACTCGATTTTACCCGTGTAATAAATTTCGTCCCTGCTAACAGAATTTGACGCAAAAAACAAGCGACACGTGTATGCCCTTGGTAAAGGTTGGAAATGATTTCAATTTGAATAAGCGCCAAGACATAAAAATGGAAAAACGACTGCACACTCAGATCTGATTGTCGATGCAACACGTTCAGCGTTCTTATGGGGCATGACATATCCCAGTGCGTGTATATCTTGTAGAATGAAATGTATTTCAAATGTAGCAAAGATTTTAATTACAATAATATAAAAATGTTTTGAGAAAACACATGTACTTTTAAGTTTATTTTGACTTTTTAATCAAAACATCAAATAGTAAAACTTATTAGATTAGTGTAAAACCTATAAGGTCACCATAGTATCGAATCAGTATATAAAAGTAACGTATTTAAATCTTTAATTTGGCGTTTTTCCGAATTTGATAAATTTTGAATCAGATACATGATAAATCCCTAATATGGCAGAAATGAAATGCTACTTCAGCGTTTGAACTTTATAGCTAAATATAGTTGATAGTTTTTCTTTATTGCCAGAAATCATTACAATAAATTAACGTCAAAGAATAAAGACAATCTAAAGGAACTACTATTTTACAATAATATAATAAATTAGCCATCAAAGTATGATGTATAGTCTTGTTAAATGTTAAATAAGAGAGCTGGCTGAGTATTTGTGGAAGATTATAAATAGTTTGGCAGAAAAATATTATGAAATTTAACATACTTGAATATATTAATATAAAGATTTGAACTATTACATGTCGAGTAATTATGAATATTTGAGCAAGTTGTAAAGCTGTTTATTCTGTGCTTGACATATGATAAAAAATTAAGCACATAAATTGATGGCAAAGTCAAAATATCTAAGTCAATAAAAAGGGGCTTACAATGATATATGGAAAGAAACCCGCAAATCTAAGGATCTTTTTTTGTAAAATAAAAATCTTAATGCTAATGGGTGATTAACCCATAAGAGAACACCCTAATCAATATGCGAACAAACATGAGCAAAATAAACCTTTATTTATACGTCCTTTACAACACCGTAACTTAAAACTGTGTAGTATAAATGTCTGAACAGTTTTTCATGTACAATCCAGTAATGTTTAAGACACAGCACAATTTCCTTAGATATATTTTACATTTTATTGCTGATATTTGTCTATAGTTGTTTTCTAAGTATATTTGTTATTCCTATAGTCATCGGAATCCCAATTTTGCCCATTTTCTGTTAAATATGATATTTTAAGTTGGTTTTAACAATAAAACATACATAGAAAACAACACAACTCTCAGAAAAAAGGGTGCTACATAGCAACTAAGGGATAAAGATTTCTTTTCGAGGTATTTCAGTTTGGTTCCCCCCCCCCCAAAAAAAAAATTAAATATTGAAAAAAGTATGCTTTAACTATGAAAAATGTTTTCACAATTGATTAGTACATAATAATGAACCAGAGCTATTTGTTTTGTTTTTCTTTTCTCTCTCTCTCTGACACATATTTTCTACTTTAAGTATGCTTTATAATCAAAAGACATTATAGTTTAAATCTGGACACCAAAAGTTTATATAGAGTTACACACAAAATTTTACAACATTTGCATGGCCTATCTATGTATCATAAATAAGAAAAAAAATCTTCTAGAATGGAAAAATGTACGTACATTTTATCCTACCACTATCGCAGAAGTAAGGCGGAAGCGGTAGTATAAAGCGCAGTTCCAAATATTCCGTTTGCCACGCGACTGGTAAAGTACTTAAATTTTTCAACGACGATAACGAAAACATTCCCCATTTGTTGTGAGACAGCTAAACTCATTTTGATTCTCGCGTTGGAGCTCAGCTTTCGAATTGTCTCTTGTTTTTTCTCATATTTGTGTTGCAGTTCATTCATTGTTTGCAGAGTAGATTTATAGATTCTGTTCATTAAATTCCCCATATAAAAACAGACTTACTGCTCTGAATGCAGTACAAGTATTGACAGTCGTCCTATAACAACAATGCTCATCCTTGAATGGCAGCGTACGCAGCTAGTTACGGCCGACAGCGTGAAAATATAAAATATATGCACTGTGTGTTTTCTGAATGACCAGATAAGTTTTCTGTTTTAAAATTTAGCTCAGAAGAATGGCTACAATCAGAAACGTGTTAGTTAAATATCATTGTGACATCAGATGACTTGAGAAATGCTCCATGTTGATACATTAAGTTAGATGAAAGATTTCAAATGAACATTCCCTGACTCAAAATAGGCTTCAGCTTTTTGTCTTGAGTTTCGAATACGTTTCCAAACTCCATGTTATCTCACAAGCTGTACTTTTATCATAAAGAGTTTTTGCGCCATCCACTGTAGCCGAATACACAGAAGATTTGAAAAACCGCGCCAACAAGGGGGGAAAAGTGTCAACCTAATGGGTGTGAATACAGAAAATCCAAGATATTAGTCAGTGGATGATTAACATTGGAACAATAGCGTTACTCTACAGTTTTCAAACCATTGTCCACTGAGCTACTGGGAATCTCTGAAGTAGATTCGACAAGACTGTTAAATTAGCAAATGATCGACTTGGCTTAGAAACAAGAGATAAATAAATTCAAGTAAAGGACCTCAACTACAGACTTTGAGGTCACACAGAGGTTTTACTTTTTTGTTAAGGAACTTCGGTTCGCTGACACTTTGGTAAGGCACTATGCACCACCAAAAGTGGCCGAGGTCGTTAAGGCGCGGACTCGTGAGCGGGAGACCTGGGGTTCGAATCTCGCCAGACCGTCCTCCCTGACTAAGGTTTATTCCAGTTTTTCCTCAGCCTTTATAATTGCCAAATGCCGGGAAGGTACCCTAAACTTATGCCTTGAATATTTCTTTCCTTAAAAAACACCCTTTCCCAAAATATCATTTCATCTCATGTATCATCAGTGTTCACCGCCTGTGGTATTCGAACCCAGACCTCCCGCTCACGAATCCGTGCCTTAACGACCTCGGCCACTCGTGGCGGTGTGCTACTCTGTATGTGACCTTATCATTCCTTAGTTTTTCGGCGAGATCCTCTTACTATATAACGTTCTTGGCTAAGGAAATTTCACGATAATCACCTACTCGTGCTATAAGCTACAGTATCCATTGAGGTTTAAAATGCGTCTCAACGGAAGGGAAAATTCTGAAGGTGAGACCAGAACGTTTTAATGTAGGAAAAATGCCTGCAAAAATTCATTTTGAGAATTCCTCGCACTAAAAGCTTAGTGAAAGAAAAAAGCAAATTAAACCAGACCTTCTGCTTAGAACTATTTAAGGTTTATCCCAAAATTAGATTTACTAGTGAACAGTTGCATTTTTATGAGTCTCTCGTGGTATTTAATTGAAATCTTTTCAAGTAAATTAGATTCTAATTCTTTTTCAGTATTTCCAATTTTTTAAAGAAAATTCGGATTAAAATGCTGTAATATCCGATTTAGAGATTCTAGGAGCATTAGAAGTTTTTAAGACATGTACGCAAATGTCAAAAACAACCCTAACAACCAACGTCTTCACGCAGAGTGGCTTAAGGACTCGCATTCGGGAGGTCTCGAATTCATATCGCTTAGAGCGGACCAACCTTACCGTGTGTTTTTTCTTTCTTTCTTTCTTTCTTTATTTATTTTCCTTTTCCTTTTTCTTTTCCTTTCCTTTTTTTTCCGTGGTTGCCCCATATCACTTAGGCAATGCTGCAGTACATCTTTCCATTCCACAAACTTTGCACTCTCTCATTTTGCATCAAGTAATTCCGTTCGTTCTGTTTGAGTCAAAAGTGTCCGGGCTAGTTGGGCTGGTGCAGTGTGACGGAGGCTTGCGCTTTGCAAAGCTTTGATTGGAAGCTTCTGCGGATGTCGAACTAGTTGGAAGAGAACTTTCTCGCTATTTAGAATCAATGTTACTTCTTTGCCTCTCCGCCCTGTGTATCCCTCGCTAAGTCCTTTCCTCCCGAAGGTGCCTCAATTGGGGGCGTAGCCACAAACGTCTATCCATTAACCAAATTTTAAGTGCTGAAATATCGCCCTCCGACTCTTAACAATACAATGTAAATAAACTATTGATTTTGGCTTAAATAATAATAATTTATCAAATTTTTCCCGCACACTGCTTCAGCCCTTTCTATTACATTTTTGCTTTATGCATATTCCCACGATTTCAGTACTCTGAATATTATTAGTGGCGTTTCTAGAAACTTTGTAGTGAAAACTGTAAGCTTTGCCACACTATATCACTATATGTCTATAGGAGGGAGGGGGAAGGATGGAAGTATTGCATGTGTAAATGGCGCATGAAACCAAGTTCTAGTGCTGTACACACTTTTCAACATACCAATACAAAAAAAGGCTAAAGTTTGTGTAATTTAAAATAAAAAAGCATACCACGTGCAAAAAGTATCTTGGCCATATCTGTATGTGAATATGGCCAAGGACAAACAATACAGCCCAATTATGACATCGTGCTCCACATTTATTATTCATTTAAAACCATTATATGTATAAGTTTTCTGGCTTAGAGCACCAGGTTTTATTTGAGTGTTTTCGAGTAGGTATTAAAAGTAAATGTCAGTTCTTTGAACCAATGGAAAATGTATAGTTTTAGGCTTTTAATTCTTCAAAACATGCATTTTAAAATAATATTTTTAAATAGCATTATATTTCTTTTAAATTTTTAATTTTTTTAACAATTTATTATAACAATCTCTCTCTCACGCACGCACGCACGCACGCACGCACACACGCACACACACACACGTATGTAACTTCTTTGTTATCTCCCGAAAAGTTCCCATTTCACTCAAACTTGTTTTTCTATAAGTTGATTGCAAAATTAACAGTAAAAGACTATGAAATAAATAATAATTGTTAAACATATCCTAAATCTCTATTAGGATTTTATAAAAAGAAAACACTTTAAGTTTGTATTTATTTAACTCTTGTACCAAGTGATCCAGTTATATTTTCGCCGCAGAAGTGATAATGCAAAGAATCACTCACCGTTATGTGATAAATAATTAAAAGGTCATTTAATTCCGCATATTAAGAAAACTTTCAGTGTGTCTTCTTATTTATTTTAGGCACTACCAAAGAAATCCGTTAGAATTTACTGAGATTTAGAGAAAGGAGGGGGACACACGCCTTGACTGAAAAGTCGTGAACATTTTAGCGATTTAAAGCAAACACTCCTTGCTTTATATTGTATCTGAGTACCATATAAACGTTACAGAGGCTGCTGGAATCTTAACTGTATTTAAATTGAACACGTGTGGGGACTTGGGTATTGCTTTGATTTGCGATAATGCATCCCTTACGTATATTAATGATGAAAATATTAGGGTTTTTAATTATCTAAAGCTATTTCTGCATGAGTTTGACATTTTAAATGTTTTAATTATTCTAATTGCGTTCTTTTGTATTTTTCTTTTGCTGGTATTACTCCACAGAGTTATACCACAATTTAAATGGTAGCTGAATAGTGTTTTACAGGTTCAGGTCTATAATTTGTCTAAATGCTTCTGTTTAATTTTTTCACTTATTTCATTTATGTGTGAATGTTAGTTGAGATTTTTGCCAACGGTGACTGCTAGAAATTTTGTATGTTGAACTTCTGTGTGAGATATTTTAATTTTAATACTCTTACCTCCTGTACCTCTCAGATTAAATTGCCATCAAGTTTTACAACATTTATGGCCATATCAAGACTTTTACACACATTTTACATCATTCATTAGTTGATTTGCTTTCTGAGTTACACCCTCTACTGTTTGTTGTATCTGTTATAATTATAGTGATATCAGCAGCATAATTTTTATGAATTATTATGAATATTTCAAGTGTCTCATTTTTATGCAATAAAAACAGAATGGTCCCAACTTCGAGCCTTGTGGTAGACCCTGTTTCACCGCATGAAAGAGACACCTGACATTTTGTTTTATTTTCATATTTGAACACACTGTAGTGGATTCTGTAGATATGATGCAAATGGTTTTACAAGTTTTCTCAATAAAGTTTTGTGTTTACACAGTCGAAAGCTTTCTTAAGATCAAGGAATATTACAACAACAATAATTTCTTTCTTTTCGAAGGCATTTATTATAGTGTTATTTACTGTTTCTAGTGCATGCACTGTAGATTTATGTTTTTGGAAACCATATTATAAAAATTTACTGGAAAATGTTAATAAGTGATGTACCTAGCTGGGTTACAGGGTGCAGTCTAATTATTAAAAAGAAGCAAATACCAGTATTGCTCTTCTTGATAAATTCATAACAGGAGCAGTAACTGTGATATGATTACAACTTGCCATTGATGAAATTGTTATATTTTATACAGAATGAGTTCTAAGGGTAATTAATAAAAAATAAAAGATAATAGTATTTAAAATAGGACCAAAATTCAGGAAAGAGGAGAGGTGGCTAATAAAGGCAGACCCAATAGAGAAAGTTCAATAATTAAATTAATTTGGGGAGAGATTTGCGAGTAATGGAAGATGGGAGATACGGTTTGAATTTGCACAAACCAAAGGTAAATTAGAAATGAAAGCTGTCGGAGTAAGTTTATATAAAGTTTCCACATTGCCAATGAAATAGCTGGAAAGATTTTATGAGGCTGCGAATGAGTCAAAGATGATGTATGTATACAGTGGAAATTTGGGGAGTGTCAAAGGGGTGGTACATAGAATATTTTGTAGAGAAGTTCTGGAGTTACCAAAAAGTTTGCCAAGAGGGCAAGTATGGCAGAACTAGAAAAAGTAGGAAGAAAAGGTGTAATAGTGGAGAGAATCTTGAAATATTGGCACAGATGTGTCAAATTACATAATAACAATGTACTAAAAGAATGTATTACATACTGGGAAGCGAGAGTTGGTTTGGAAAGATGCGAAACTATTAGCAAAAATTGGAATGGGGGATATATGGCGACTGGGTAAAAGTGGATTTTGGAAAGAAGTGAACAGAGGATAGAATATATAGAGAATCAAAAGATTTGGGCTAGCTTGGAGGATAAAATTTTATTAGATTTATATAGAATAGTTAAAAGAAATTTGTGACGGGAGACATATAAATAATTGTGTTCAATTCGCAAGAATAGACTTGCATGTATGTGTACAGGGATATTATTTCTAAAAGAATTAAGAAAACATATTAAAAAAGGATGCGAGATAGTGGAAATTTTGTTGCATTTTCTAATAGAATGAGAAATGATGGGGGGATAGTTTCTGGGTTGAAAAATGAGATAAACTACAACATGATATAGTAGCAATTAAAATTGGGGTAGATAAAATAAACAAGATTGGGAAACTCTTAGGAAAGTAGGAAAGGATAAGTGGAGGAGAAGTTTAATGAAGGGGGCACATACGGTTATAGAAATGATGGTTTATTGTAGGGGTTCATTTACCATGCATATAACCAGGTGGTTAAAGTATGGGTGAGCCTTAGTTTTGATATTGTAAATCTGTAGGTATTTTGTTGTTTATATAAATTGAATTACTAAAATTACTAAATAACAATAGTTTGTTTTGTTTGTGTGTATAGGATATTTATTAATATTATGTGTAGCCTTAACCTGTGTCTTCAGGAAATTCCAGCTAATAACCAGTGAGAGCTGAAGATCAAGATACTGGTTAGTGAAATGGAATTGTTAATTGCTTATGTACATATTGGGCTTTGGGAAGACAGTGAGACAAAGATGTTGAAAATATGTAGGACGGGTTGGGCGTGGATGAGTACAAGAGTACTATCCTGAAAGGATATCGAGGAGATGTATAGGGGAGAAGTAGGTTATTTATTGAAATGGGAGAAAGTCAAATGGTGACGGGAAAAAGTTTGGGACAGTTTACAGAAGGATTCAGTGGTAAATAAAATGTTAGGTAATAACAGGGTAAAAAGTCCAGAAAATGGAATATTTATTTTTTCGGGTAAAGTTAAAAGGAAGTGGAAACGAAATAGGAACAAAGAAAACGGTGTCTTACAGTGAGACAACCACATGGTTAACGAGGTAGGAAACTGTATTTTGGAAGATGCTGCTAAGATCTAGAGTAAAAGGAGTTGGTTAATAATGTATGTAAAGTTGTTATAGTTGTTATTGTAAATTGAGATATATCCTTGTAACAAATTGTAAAGTTAATTGTGGAATAAATTCATTCATTCATTCAATAAGTGATGTACATATAGTCCCTATATGCTTTTGGAGAAAGCAGAACATAAAGAGATTGGCCTGTAGTTTTCAATAGCAAGTTTTGTTCCCTTTTGCTTGTACACTGTCTTTTTAATAGATCAGGAAAGATGACATTTGCAAAGCTTTGGTTAGCTTCGCTTTGAATGACTTATGTATTCTGTTCTAATATCTACTTTAACAGGAGCTATTACAATTTCTTTGATTCTGCAGACTTCATGGTGACAGGCTAATCACTGAAACAAAAGACATTATGAAGAAAATGCTTCCCTGCTTCCCACTTGGAACAACGATCCTTTTTCCACAGTTAGTGAAGAATTTTCCGGCTACGTTTGCCTCAGAGAAACGTGCTCTATAGCCAAACTGCTGTATAAATATGAATCATAGCTGGCTGGCGTTGAGTTTCCATCTCGCGCCAGAGGGGGCGCCATTCACTTAATCCCTTTGCTCGCCGTCGCCACAACGGGATACGGCCTTGCCGTCACATAATCTCCATATCGGGTCCACCATCAGCTTCCTGTTTAATATCGTTGGACGACACACATACACTAATACCCTTTGTCACCGGAGATAAGTTCTCGTCCTTATCGCAGCATTGTTTCTGGTTATTCTCTCGGCTGCTGCTTTTGTGCGTCGCCGTGATTTTTCTTCCGGAAATCTCAGGTTGACTTGTTTACGTCTCAGTTCAGAGTCGCCAGCTGTGTTCTGGCTAACCCAATTCACTTGGAAAGAAAGGCGGAACAGAGAGAGGAAAATGTAGGAAAGGGTTGAAAATGAAATGAAGGAACATTAAATTATAAAACAGAGAATAGACAATTAAATGTAATGAAATAATATACCTAAAAATATAGAAACAGGTAGAATGGGGAAGGGAAGAAGAAAAACCTTACAGAGAGAAAAATCATGGTAAATGAAAAGGTAACAGAGGAAAGAAAAAATTAACAAGTTAACGAATAAAAAATTGAAGGCAATGATGGGAAATAAATCAATAGAGAAATGGTTTAAAGAAATTTAGAAAGTAATAAGAAACATAACTGAGGAAAAAATAAAAGTAACAAAATAAAGAGGTTAAGAAAGTCAGGAAAATGCATGCATTAAAACTTAAAAAAGAAATAGAATGAAGAAAAAACCTCATAAAGTAACACAGAGAAACCAGTAATTAAACCATCTAAGACAAGTTGGATCGAATGAATGAATGAATGAATGAATGAATGAATGAATGAATGAATGAATGAATAGTGTTTAACGCCCGGTTTTGCTACAGAGGCACCACAGGCGGTGGACACTGATGATTAATGAGATGAAATGATATATTGGGAAAGGATTTATCTTTAAGGAAGGAATCGTTCCAGACCTAAGTTTAGGGTACCTCCCCGGCATTGGCCATTTATGAGAACTGAGGAAAGCCTGGAAAATACTTCAGTAAGGGAGGGCGGTCAATCAGTAGTTCAATCAACGTACTCAGAAGTGTATCGACGCCGATGGTGGGCATTTCGAGCAACTGTTGTAACTGTAAAAGTCTAAGATAATTAATGCTCACTATTTTCTGTTTGTGTGAATTCACTTTTGTCATGTTAACTCGGTTTTTTCTTTGCTTGAAGTGTGTATACAGTTTTTGGCACCCGCCGTATTTTGCTCTCCTAGGTTTAAAAATTTAAAAAGAAGAAGAAGAAGAAAAAAATAAAGGTTCAACTTCTTGACATTATTTGCGTTAGACACATAACATTGATGATAATGTCAGTTACCAACAGCACCTGAATGTGCGTACATGTATCACAGGTCAAGAAATCAAGAGCTTCTGTTCAGGATCAAAGGAAAAATCTTTAACCTCTCCTTGTTCTTCATCCTTTACAGCGTCCTTGTCAACTTCTTTTGCAGTTTCTATGTAGTCAGATCACATGCATATGGTAACACAGCAATAGAGATTGTACCGACTGGGGGATTAGTAAATTATGTTGTTTCAATTAAAAGTTTAGATTTAATAACTTAGTAATAATGAGTACTTTAGATAAATGAAAAAATAAACATTTTTAAAAATATTTTATGTGACCACTTTTATGATATGAATTCATTACTGTAATATATATTTTAGATTTGGTTATGATGTTCACACAAACACCTGTGTGGGCTATGATTTAAAATGAAAGTGAATTTCTAATTCAAACTAAGTATACTTTGTGTGAAAATCGCACCCAAATATAAAACTAGCCCCAATATAACAAGGTTAAAGAGACGCCTAAGCAAATATACTATTATTTTCCATTCTTCTTACAATTCAAATCTCTGTGATCAGACAATCTTCAAGGTATTCAGGATTACTCAAGCTGTAGCCTGGAATTTCAAATCTTTTTTCAGTATCTCTTTCTGTAGGTTACCTATGTATTGGAAAGAAATTGAAAGAATTGCTGAAGTTTCATTTATAATTAATGGAATTATAAATGTTGGCAGAACTTTTAGGTGATGTCCTGAGACGATATTAAATATAAATAGTTATGATGTATCATTAAAACTTTATGATCTATACTTACATGGGGTCAAACAAACTCATTCACTCCAAAGTCCGCGAGGGGCAATTTAGGGGTTCCTTATTTTACTAGAGATAATCGCTTGTCTGCAAACTTATCTAGTAATCTATTAGGAAGCTTCTGGCAATGCCATGCCGACTTTCCCTCTTAAAAATGAAAAACTACCGCAAACTCTGAACGTCAGGCTATATAAAATCTACGGCAAGAGAATAACAGACTTTATTAAATTACACTCCAGTTAATACAGCCAAAATTGCATGACAGATTCTTTATCATGAAATTACATTCTGTCATCTCCAATCAATTAT
This sequence comes from Metallyticus violacea, assembly GCA_030762175.1. Classification (NCBI taxonomy): domain Eukaryota; kingdom Metazoa; phylum Arthropoda; class Insecta; order Mantodea; family Metallyticidae; genus Metallyticus; species Metallyticus violacea. The sequence goes on along the minus strand of CM060843.1, from coordinate 3,302,905 downwards.
CTGCGGGTGTTTACAGACCAATGCTTTGTTACGATGGCAGAAATGAGGAACAAGTGGAAAACAACTTCGGCCTAACGTTCAGCACACTGACGTTACAGAATGTGAGATCATGGCATGTAACCAGTTTATTATTTTTAGTGCTGTACATTTTAAGTCATGCTTATTGCTTTGAGAATTAATTGAAACTCCTCCCTTGCATTTATATATAGGATAAATACATTATGTGCGCTTTTTACAACGAACTCTGTAGTGAACGCTTGCAGACCTTTGCAGAAAAATGACACTCGCTAGAACATTCAGAGGTACCATTGGTCCCTATAATAGAAATTTAATACAGATGTGTTTATTCTAACTGAAATACATTCCTTACTATCAGAGCCCGGAAGTTCAGGCATTTATTTTGGTTAAAATAGGCAGGCAAAATACTGAAAATAACCAGTAATATAACTAAAGTACTTAAACTTACTTTTCTTGTTTAAAGCAACAAGAAGATTTTTAAAGGTAGCCAACATTTTTCTTTATGGAAAAAGAACATTCTACTTCCACAGAGGTGATTGGAGCACATTTTACACAAACTATTTCTGAAGGACTCATACCAGTTACAACAGAATTTCACCTTTTAGGACATCATGGAAAGTTGATTAAGATAAGTAAAGTAGTTTTTTTGATAATCCTGGTGAATGGGCAGAAGATGCGCAGTGGTTTCAGGTCGAATTCATTTTCTGTTTATGCTTTATAGGGGAATTGGGTTAGTATCTCTTACTTCCGTACTGAACACATTGTAGAGACGGTTTGTACCGCTGTACCGCTCTCATCTTTCTCGCTTGCAATTGTTTGTTACATTTATGCAACTTAGAAGTTACCCCCACCACAAATTTTGTAGAATTGTCTCACGCAGTTCGATACAAGATCATTCGCCAGGACTATTCAAAATTACAGCCTCCCCTCATTCCATTTTCTAGTATTCATATGCCCGAGGTAACCTTGCGTTCCTTTCTTTAATGAGATTCTCTTGTTTAAAGATCTAAAATTAATAGATTGAGCAGAAAGTTTTTGACTGCTTGAAAACTGTATAACAAGATTTTCAATAGATATTTTTGTGAGGTGAACATGCCATTTAATTTTTATAACTTGTTTCTCTTCGATATATTGAAATATTTATGTGCTTTTTAAAATGCATAAATAATCGCAGAAAAAATCCACAACAATCCAAAATAGGCAAAAAACCCATAACAATGCAAAACATGCAAAAATGTTTTAAACCTTAAAATATGCAACAGAAACTAAAACAGGCAAAAATTAAAATATAAAATAGTCCTTACCGATCTTTAACACCATTATAACAATAAATACACACTTACAGTCATTATAGATTATAATATATAATTATTTTCTATTGTATTATTGTATGACTGCGTATATTTTTTATTTCTGCTTTTCTTGTTTTTGTTATTGTATATACACTTATATTTTTTACAATCCCACGGTGCTTTCAAAAGATTTCATAGTGCAATAGGTAATGTATAAATTTGTTTCTGAAATTAATTTATATAAATAAATAAATTGTTGACAACGTTGGAACCATGTCAGGCTGGAGGAAAAGCAGTAGCAGTTTACCTCATCATTGCTGCACATTGTGCCCTCTTTCCGCAAGAGAAAGTTAATATAAAATAAATTAACATAAAATAATTAAATTTGTAGTTCTTCCACGCTCAAATGCCTTTAAAAACCAATAATTTTCACTCTTGGATATTTTGACATTATCCAGAGATTTAAATAATCTTTCTTCCATGCACTTTCTAGTGAGAAATGTGCGAACGATTTCTTTGAAAAAAGGATTATTTTCGAATAACTGAAATTTATAAATAAATTACTAATTTATTTACGAATATTAAAGTTTGTCTAAAAATAGTGTATGATACACGTGTTAAAAGTGATTTTATTTTGTGAGTAGGATGTATGCGAAATCAGGCCGAATGTCACTTTTAACATGTATATCGTAAATACGTTACTTGGTGGATAATCAACAACTGATAGACGCATTGCGCATTATATCTATATGCAATATCAGCAATAATAATGCCATTTATAATAATAATAATAATAATAATAATAATAATAATATAAACTATTGGTAATTATGGTGAACTATGAAAGTATTTACAATTATAAAATTAAAATAAGTTTAGTAATTAGTTATAAGCATAAAAATCAAAGATGACATAAATATTAGATTCATACAATTATATTTAATTTAAGTCGGGTAAACATTTTAGGTAATACTTCAATTAAATAAATAAGAATATGTTGCAATACTTAGATAGATAAATAGATAGACATACAGATACACAGATGGATGGATGAATGGATGGATGGGATGGATGGATGGATGGATGGATAGATCCAAAGGAACACAACTCTTTCCTAATTCATCTCATGAATTTCTAAAATAAAAATATTAATTTTAAATTAATTTCTTGTATTGTTAGGAGATATGTGGATTTAATTCCACCGCTTTCTCTGTGACTTACGCATGGATTTGTTCAAATGAATTGCAATTCCACTTCAAAAAGAAAGTCTGCACTTCTTAGAGTAGGAAAACAAAAATTGGCATATTTATGGTATCGAAATTTCTGAGCACCAAAACCAGAATTAAGCGGAATGAAGTTACATTGATATTGGACTGCAGAGCACAGGTGGGAGGAATACAGGCCTTCTGTTTCTTTTACCCCTGTCACAATCAATTTTTGTTTAATGCCGGTCTGTGGCTCAAAGCCTGTATTATTAAACACTTAAATTGATGTTAAGTGCTAAAGAATTCCGATGCCTAGTTGTTATATTTATGTTTAGTTTAGTACTTCAGGTATTTGTCATTTCATTAACGCATTTATTTTATTGCAGGTATGTACCAACTGCCGGCAGTATAGTAAAACACCACGTCATAGACAGAAATCTGACGTAAGCACAACGTAAGTCAAATGCATTCAATAAACTCTTCAGGATCTTTCTAAAATGTTCATGAATATTATTTAATTGTTCCACTTTCTATATTATACTGAATTTTCATTACTAGGCTAAAAAGAGATCAAATCCCAGAATTTTGGGGATCTTATATGAAGCCAACGTTTAAAGCTATGTTTATGAACCATTTGGACATTATCACAAAGTACATAAGGAACGCCAGCAGTGAGAATAAATATTTCCAAATTTTTAAAGCCATTGTTTTGAAACTGCACGGTAAATGTTTAAATAAGTTTTGAAATTCAAGTGTTTTGGAAGAAAATATAATTCCCTTATGACTGCTTAAACAACACGAATTCCGAACTGTGTTGCAGAAAGTATATTAAATGCAGAAGGGATATTTACATTGTAAATGCTGTTTTTAAACCATTACACAGCAAATTTTAAGTTCAAGTTGGTTTATAGAAATGCAACTATTATGTGAATAATAACAGTTAAAAATACGCTTTTTATTTGGATGGGCTAAACATTACAATCTGGTTAGTTAAAGCGTTGCCCAGTAATTTTGTAGTACAGTAATTGCTTTTACGAACGTTCCCTGTTATGTTATATAGCATTTCTCTCACATTTTTCTCTCTAGCACATCGTCTTTGAACAACGCGGCATACCTCAGTTCTGTTTTCTGACGTTTCTGTCTTGCTAGTAGAGCTATTTTAGTTTTCTCAGAGCACAAGTATTTATAAGCGAATTGTCAGGGCAGCTGGAAGCCCTCTAAAATCAATTTGCTCTCTTGACTCAGTTTTCTTTTCTTTTCGCGCAGCTTCTCTTTTTTATTCTCTCTCCACTTTGCCATTAAAGGAGCTCTTGGAACAAATAGAAATTTCTTCTGGCTCAGAGTGACGTTCGCTTACCCTGTTAGGTGGGCCATTCTTTTGAAATCAAAAGCCTGCCGTTTGGGAAACTGAAAGTCAAAGCTGGTGCGTATATCGCCATTCGAGCACTAGTTTTCTTCTGCGTAAGTCGGCCTTCACAATTGCCGCATCGCAATCAGAAATGACCCTTTTCACCCTTAGATTTTCACGTTCTTTCCTTCTTTCCCTCCTGCCTTGTAGATTTTCTTTGGTTTGTACCCTCTCTCTCTTCCTTTGTCAATGTCACCCATCAGTTTCATTTTAATCCCTCAATTGCTATTTACAATATCATAAGAGGATCTGAGATTGCCGTTAAATTCACGAACGTGGTGATATTCAGTCCCTCCGCTTATATTTATTAGGTAGGACTATTTCACGAATAAAATAAGCATTAAAATATAATTCCCCTAAACTTGGCCTATAAAATTGCTATAACTGTATATTTGTATTTATGAACTGTTAACTTTTGAAATCATCTTGCAACAGACGAATGTCCATTATCAGTAATGCCAATAGAGAAGAGCCAAATACCGGTTTAGGGCTATTTCATCGAATAGAATAAGAATAAATGAAATATATATTTGAAGTTCACCCACATAATATTAATAATTGTGTGAAACGTTATACTCAGAAATCGTGAGGCTAAAATGGACGAAAATCGACTATTACAATCGCTACCGTTCGATTTACTAATACCAATTAAGAAAAACAAAACAGAGGTAACATTTTATCTTTGAGCAACACATTTATTCATATGTATGGCTGCTTAGGCAGGTATTGTTTCATAATTTACAAAATTATTTCAGACTGTTTGGCTGAATACACATTAAGTTAGCTGAATATACAATATTACTGAAATCAAAGTTATCAAATTTGAATCAAGTGGCTGCAATTTCATTGGATACTAAGGACATTTAGGAAATGGGTTTGCCCTGGTGGTGTAGTGGTAACTATAAACCCGAGTTTGCCTTCTTTTGCCTTCTAAACCCGAGATCGTGGGTTCAACCCCGGCCAGGATCGATGGATTTTTTCGATCCTAAAAATTCTAAGTATGACTTCCTTCGGAAGGGAAGTAAAGTCGTGGGTCCCGTGTCGTACATTTACGGCACGAAAAAGAACCTCAAGACTGAAAGAAGAGGCCTCTGAGCAAAATTTGTCGGTCGTTTCACGCCCTGAGTTGAATGGGACGCTGATGACTTGAGATGTTAAAGAGCGTCCGTAAATAAACAAAATCGAAAAAAGAAGGAGGAAAAAAAAAAAAGAATTAGTAAATGAAGATGTGGAAGCAGAGTTCCAACTTTATTGCTGAATGATGTTCATGATTAATTTGTATGATAATCAGGAATTATAGTGGGGGTATAGAGTTGGGTATACTGGCCAGGAAACAATGGTAAGGGATTTGACAAAACTTTACGATAATTTTACTGCGAAATTATCGGGTTGTGACTGACCAAAATTTAAATCTTCCTTCATTTCAATGGTGGATTTTATGACGACGCCACAAGAGAAATAGTCATAGTTTTTCTTTCCCTCATTTTTTTTTTATTTTTTATTTGCTTTTTGCGCCAGTAATTGTTTATAATGATTCATGACCTTTTATTCAGTAATGTATAAAACGCTCAAAAAAATCAATAAGTAGTTTGTACTGATTGCAGTTGTTTGTTTCTTAATTGTTCTTAATTGTTTTTGATAAAACTAAATGTAAAGCTTGGAGGATTATTTAACAATTTTTATGGAAAATACTAGGCTTAACAATAAAGAAACAAGCTTTCAAATTGAATATTATTTTAAATTCTGAATATAACCTCTCCGAAGGAAATTTTAAGTGTAAAATACTCTTCTACAATGGTAATCGTATCTTGATTTGATGAAAAACACCGAGAAAGAGCTTAAGCAAATGTAATTCACAGGGATTCAAATCTGGAGAGTACGGAGGATGCTTCAGGAATCAATTTTTTTACTTTTGTAATTCCATTCTTCTGAAGATAACCAATTAGTACAGTTGCTTTAAAATCCCAATATAGCTGAAGATGAAACAAACTTTGTCTATTTTGGCGCTAAACAGCCTGCTTATTTCGATTCCGCTGACCAAGCTCATCCAGAGGCAAAAGTTGGGACACAGAATCAGTTCCATTGCTGTTAAAACTCTCCAAACGTTGCTGCGATATTTTCATACGAATGTTTTAACAAACGGACCCATCTTACATAAAGCTTGTTAAGATATAATTTCCTTAAGGTCAAAGCACATTGAATGCTCAGAAGGGAAAGCAAGGGGAGCTGTTCACTTCAATTACGGGGGTCCCAGACATGCCTGTCAGCACTGTACAACAAGAACGACAATAAATTGTAGCGTGGAAGCGAGAAGAAAATCAGACAAATTTTCTGAAAAGAATTCTTAGGGTTGATAGAAGCGCGGCAAATAGTGGGATGAGAAAGGAGTTTGGCAGTATGTGTGACACAATATTTGGTTGAAACCATAGAACCGCCACGGTGGGCCGAGGTCGTTAAGGCACGGACTCGTGAGCAGGAGGTCTGGGGCTCGAATCCCGCCAGGACCGTCCTCCCTGATTGAAGTTTTATCCAGGATTTCCTCAGTCCTCATAAATGGCAAATGCCGGGGAGGTACCCTAAACTTAGGCCTGGAACGCTTCCTTCTTTAAAAAAATGCAACGGTATTTAATAAAAGGAAAATTATGGTTAATTAAATGTGTAATAGATGGAGGGAAAGATTTTGGAAAAAGGAAATTTGAATTGTTAGGTTTTGGGTGTACTTTCAGGGGTAAATAATTTCTTCCTCTCCGACGATGGTTACCGCTGTTTTACAGTTTTGCCACGGCTGTTGAGACTCTTTTGTTGGATATTTTTATGGTGCTTGACCATAGGGAATTATGGAAGATGGAACACTATTTATTGTTCTTACACCAGGGCACTTAACTAATAAAGGTCGTCCACTTAATTCTAGCAAAACTAACTATCGCTTTCCACTAATTTATCGGAACCGAGAAAGCCTTTTCACTGACCTTGCCCCTCTGAATACTCTTGCCACACTGACTGCGGGCCTCAGAGTTATAAAACTAAGCAAATATGATCTGCGTGACTTTTCCATGCAGCGGATGGCTTCTTCCCTTGAAGAGGTAAAAGGCCTGTCTTTCACCCCTATAGTCGCCAAATGTTTTTATGGTACCTACCCCGCTTAAGAAATTTTCTAACAGAATATCAGTAAGAACTGGCTCCAGGATTCTTTGCAAATATGGTTACAAAAGGCTACAGAAATTCCCAGGTCAGATTTTATGGCTATGGGTAGCTTTCTGCGCCTTGGCCAGGGAATAATATTTTAGACACAATATTCAACACTTGCACAGGAAAATGACATAATACATGGATATAACGAAGTTACCTAAAATTATTTGTTGAATCAATCTAATTAAATATGGGGGTGGCAGCTCATAAATACTGCCTTAAATATATATATATATATATATATATATATATATATATCCTTTCCCAATATATCATTTCATCTCATGTATCATCAGTGCCCACCGCCTGTGGTGCCTCAGCAGTAAAAACGGGCGTTAAACACTAATCAAAAAGAAAAACAAAAACAAACCATAGCCATTAAATACTGGTTAAACTTAATAAGGGGGACAGACACAACGTTAAAAAGTCATTTGCTATCAGGAACAATTGAAAAACCTGGAAACTGGGTATCTACCATAAAGAATAGGACTGGAGCGGGTGTGGGAAATGGAATTTAAAAATAGAAGAAATGTTTGGAGAAAAGTTAGAAGGAAATAATTGATACTGATAGTCGGACAGTGGAAGCTGCGTGTTCTAACAAAGTCACACTGAAATTAAAATCGCAACTAAAAGGGACATGGGAAAGGAAAACATATAAATGAGATGACAGCAAAGACAGAAAAGCAATGGCCTGGCTGACCTCGCTAGGTGGAAAGCGCAGAAAATGACGGACGACACAGGATATGTCCGCTAAGAAGTAAAACTGGTTATATACATGCAGAATGTGAAGCTACAGAGTGCTGGAGGTGGCACATTCTCTCCGTAAACTTTATGAGGTCGGCATGTCTAAATTAGGTAAAAATAATTGGCAAGAGCTTTGTAAATGTATCAGGAAGACAAGTTGGGCAACAGAAAGTCTCTGACTAGAGAAGACATAATATATAATGTATTTATATGTTTTAAATATACTTCTATTGCTTTTATTTTTATATGCATATTGAATTGTGTATTTCTGTTGTTTAGTGTCATTTTTCTGTCATTACTGGGGAAGAATTATTTCCTAAACATTTTAGTACACGACTTATTGTTTGTATATTGTAATTTGTGCATTTCTATGCTTTTTATCAACATCTCTTGAGTGAAAACAGGAGCGTGAACGGTCCAGCTAGATGCTTGCGATGGACAAGTTTTTAATCTTTGTATCCGAAAGTCATTGTTGCAGTTAATACACTGAGCACTAAACTATAATTTCCTTTGAAATGTCCATAGCTTCAGCAATTTCACGCACTTGAAATCCACGACCATATAATACCATACTATGTATTAGTTTAATAAATTATGTTGTTTTGCAATTTTTGTACGTCCTTCATGAAGTTCGTCATCAAGGCCAGCCGCGTTTTAAGTTCAATAGCCTGTTTTTAATCATTGAAAATGAAGGAACACATTCTTCAGGAACTTTTATAAATATGCAATAAATTTCTTTGGCGATAAAGAGGACACCATACTCCATTATCCATAACGCACCTGTTTTAGAAAGCCATATTAATAAGCTGTTTGCCCTGGTATTTCAAAAGAATGCTTGAGAAAATGTAACTTGTACAAAAACAATTATTTGGACAATTGCTTGGCCCCCTTGGTCGAGGTCGAGAATTTTTCAGGCCACCCACATACACTAAGTAAACTCTTCCAGTTATAGTGAACTGTATTTGTAACCTGTCTTGTTGTGAGTACTAATTTAAAATAATTGTAATCACAAGTAGTCACCAGAATGATATTGTGAATCTGTCTGAGCGCCTGAAGATAAGAAGGAATACACTATTTTGGAGTTGTCACAATGAAATGTAATTAGACTAACCGAATACTTCACATTACGGGTTGTAGATCCACCTAGAGGGCAATAAGTTTTTATGTAGTTGTTGCTAATGCAGTTTATCGATCAATTTACTAAAAGAAGCACTCTCGAATTTATATTTAGGATTCACGTATCCGCTCAGCTATACTATGAATAATATTAAAGTCTGTTGCAGACTGTGTCTCAGCAAGAAACCATAACACATGTCGTAGCAATTAATCAACAAGTACTAGCCCAACCCTCACGAACCACACCTCCTCCCCCGGGGTTCGTGCATATTATTCCAAGAAATCCGTAGTGGCTTGAAATTTTGAATATTTAAATGCTATTGAATACTGCGAAAAACCCGTTAAATGCGTAAAATCGTAATACCAAGCGTGCTTTTCGGGTCAGCAAGCGTCCAGAACTTCGCTATTTGCCTTCATATTGCACACAGAAATTACTCTATCAAGAGGCCAAGTGGGCTTTATTTTCACTAACTCATCCCTCAGCATAATGGGAAAGAAATGTTACAAAATATAATAAACTAATGCATAAAAATGTTGTGACAGGTCCTCACACCCACGCATGCCGAGAGTGAATGTATTTATATAATTTAAATAATAATTATTAAATATTATATAGGTTATAGTAACAAGCAGGACCATTTCATGTGTCACAAAAATGTATTCATGGTTATATGGACGATATCTCCTTGACGAGGGGGAAAAGGCTGCCTGTTGTAATCTATTGTGCTCTCACTTACTGATAATGAATAACTCGAGCAATGGGTTTATCTATTGTGACAAAAGCTAAGTCCATGCAGGGGTCTAGCATGAACCGAACTATAGGTCCTTTGTATCTTTAGTTCCTGGAAATGCCCCAAAATTCACTAAGGTTAGAAAGGGAACAGGTGCTGGCGATGACGTCATTACATCGCACGATTATGAGCTCCCCAATGAAGGGTCACAGAGTTTGTGGATTTAAAATGAGCGCGTTTAGAAGCACAAGCTCACCAATAATATTTGGATATTTGGGGGCTCAGAATCCGTGGGCGCTAGCATGTGGTCCTCGTGAGTTCTCACGGCTAGTGAATTTAGTATATAGACGGAAGACGACGCCTTCCCGGGGTTCAGACATACAGTGGAGGACACGTCAGATAGTAGAGGTCGTCGCAGTCCCAGGCATTTTCCAGAAGGCTTCTCCAGTCAGTACAGTACAGTAGGAATATATAAACAAGAAGCACACAGATGCAATTTCAAGCAACGTATGTACCTCGCGGCATTAAAGTCATAGAGGTAACGAACCAGGTGGCCGATAATAAAGTGTCGTATGAATAAACATTTGTAGGCGTTTAATGAGACAAATTGTCGTGTGATTTGAACTCTTCCCTTTCATCTCCCTCCTCCCGTGACCACTAAGGCAAAAAAGGCGACTTCGGGTCCCTGAACGACCTGGGGTATGAAGCGGAACCCCCAATAAATTATCCAACAACACCGATAACATTGCACATTAAATCCGCTTCAATGTGTGAAAATTAAGTTTCCGGAAGATGTTGGGAGGCCAACCTGTAAAATATACTGTCCTATTTAGTTGACATTCTCTTGAAATTATTATTTTACAAATATTTAGTATACGGTGTATTTTCAGGCTATTGCAGGGCTTCAACAACATGTCCTTACCGCTCGCACGGCCAAGGGGGCTGCTCTCCCCACTCAGGGCCGCCTGCCTTTCTTTGAAGTTTTGTACAGTCACCAGTGTACTTCGTTCGCGAAGACTTTAAAGCAACGTATTTTTGTGTGTAAATGTTTTATAAATGCGAATAAGCTCGTCATGTTCGTGAGGATTTTATTCGGAAGTTTCCTGCGCAATTGCCTCTTTTGAAAACTGAAAATCACTATCTTGTGAATAAATTGGATACTTCTGAGTGAGGGGAAAACAAAGACTCACATTTTAAATATTGGGACGAAAATGGCGTAAATCTTGAACGTTTGCCTACAAAATCACCACCAAAATTAACACAAGTCAGGGTTTCAGTGTCTTCTTCACATGTAGCAACGAAATTACTAAAATTCAAACTTTTGAATTGTGCACGTGTCCATTGTCTACGGTAAGATGATCCAGTAGCACGTTTGCGTTATTGTGAGTGGTTTCTTTCATATGACTGATCGACCCACAGCTTGTGTACTTTTCACATGAGGTGTGATTCACAAAAATGCTCGTGAGAACATTCACAGCGGTCTCTATTGGTGTTCTAAAAATCCAAATTGTACACAAGAAACCCTTCTTTATGATAGAAAAATTGGATTTGGTGTGGGATTAGCACAAGACGATAAGGTACGGTAAGGACATGTTCTGGAAGTTCTGTAGTAAATAACTACTAGTCAATTATTTATTTAACATTTACGTATAATAATATTTGATATTTTTAATTTCATATGACTGTTAATATTCTGAAATATAATAGTTGTAATGGACTTTAGCTGTGTGTAGAATTGAACTGAGATGTAAAATTGAATAGGCATACGTGCGTTATGTCCTGTTGTTAGAAGGTTCGCAATATAATAGTGGTGGTGATGCTTCTGCCGTACTTTTATTGTGAGAACTTTATAACTATGCAAACAATTACACAAGGACATGGGTCTAGAGGCTGCAGATGCTGTTACCGTTCATTTAACAATTAGCATTCGCTTGCTGATCACCCCACTTTAGACCTGTTACATACGAAATGAGGACGAGGGCATAATGAACACTTTACTATTATCTTGGTTAGAGTGGAAAAGAGATAAAGTACAAAGGTTTTAGAGTTGGTGGAAAATTCTTTACTCCTTCCTGGCTTGCTTAATTTCAACATTCTTCAATTTGTCTTAAAGATTTGCCGTTCGTTGCATCATTATTGAGCGATAGGTAGGTAGAAAAAATCGGAACCACCATAGATGGATTTGTCTGCCATAAATTCCACTTACGGCCGCTACAAAAAGCTAGTGTATTTATTCAGAAGTTTAAGAAATACAATAAATACCCAAAAGGCACATTTCAGCCTGTAATAAATAATCAGAAAAGGCTTTGCTAAAAGGAATTAATAAACATACACCTGCTGTTCACTCATGTACTTGTATAAAAATAGAAAATAGAGACAAAACCATTCTCTTATACAGAGAATTTCTTTAGAAACCAGGAAGAAAACCAATTAAAGTTGTTAAAAACATGCATAGAAGGAAATAGAATGAAATTCGGGAAGGAAGAAATTGGAATAGTGTTCTTGCAAGAAATTTTAATAAGAACATTTCTTAGAAATTTTCCCAGAACTTTTATTAACAAAATGTATATAAAATTTATATTTGAAGTTTCGTTGCCTCACCAGTCTGAATAATTTTACAGAAAAGTAAGAACAAGAAACCTCAAGCAGTTCATTAGCTCGCTTTTGTTGAGCAGTGAAGAGATGAAGTTTATGTGCCTTTTCTTGAACCTAAGTTTTGAGTTAATTCTCAGTTGTATTAATAAAGTTTGTTGTACCAGTCTTTGCTAGCTTGCTAATCCTTTTTTAACGTTGGCCGCCTTCCCAAGGGACCAACACAACGTTTCAAGCGGAGAGGTAATGAAATCTTGAAAGACGAGATTGAATTATATTAAAGTAATAAAGAATGGTATTAACGTCATCATAGTGTGTTACTATAAAGTAAAATAAAACTGTGAACATTTCTACATGATTTAATATTATCTCTCGTGCTTTTATGACAGAACAATAGGACTGGAAAATGTTACCCTGCTCTTATAATCGATATAAGTGAAAATTGTATCTAGAGAAAATGCAACAAAAATTAGTATTTTACTTCTGCCCAGCTTGGATACACAAGTTCACCAACGGTAATAATTTCATTTCTAAACTCCACTTTAGTTAAGGTGCATTTAGAAATTGGCCTAGCAATGTAGAAAATAGTCATCGTTTTAGCGCACTGTAC